>JZKD02S1685176.1:582524-601032 GCA_000966675.3 Picea glauca | reverse complement strand
CTCAATCTATCAGCTTCCGTGGTGCGCTTTCTACCATTTCTGATGGATGGCTCTGCTTGAGTGGTTTCCTCCACTCCATGAACCTCCTCATGTGGCTGATCCACATCTTGAGACTTATCCTTGGGAACCAACAGTTCCTCTTCTGCATGCAAGTCTAGCTCCCTCTCAAGCGACAACCACATGGCTTTCCCTTCATCGAATTTTATATCCCGTCGCATAACAGTCATCTTACTGTTCAGAAAATACACACGATAATTATGGGGTGTTTCTGTGTACCCCACAAATATCCCAACTTCAGCAGTTGGTTCCAGCTTCTTTCTGGTATCCTTGTTCACATGCACAAAAACAGATGAGCCAAAAAAATTTAAATGCGAAACATCAGGTTTCTTACTAGTAAAAGCTTCTTCAGGTGTACTCATGCCAAGTAATCTATGAGGACAATGGTTCTGCACATAAACCGCAGTATTTCATGCTTCTACCCACAAATTCAATGGTAGGCCTTGATCATGCAACATCGCTCGTGCTGCACCCACGATCGTTCTGTTCTTTCTCTCCACGACCCCATTTTGCTGTGGGTTATGAGGCGCTATGAGTTCTCTTCGAATTTCTTCTCTGCTGCAAAAGTCTTTGAATTCATTAGAGATGTATTCTCCACCATTATCACTCCTTATAGCCTTCACTTACTTCCCCGACTCTATCTCCACTAATGCTTTAAACTCACAGAACTTTGAGAATGTTTGATCCTTCTTTTGCATGAAGAATATCCATCATTTACGAGAAAAGTCATCAAAAAAAATAACATAATACCTGTGTTTTGCTATTGAATCAACCGAGAATGGTCCACACACGTCTGTGTGAACTCTCTCCAGGATTACCGAAGCATGGTTCTCCTTTTCATGAAAGGTGGACTTTACATGCTTCCCCAGGGTACACCCCTTGCACTGATCTAACTGATCAAGTGTTCCCATTGGAAGTCCAATAGATATTTTATGCATGATATTCAAGGCTCCATGATGAAGATGGCCTAATCTCCTATGCCATAATTCACCCTCATCCCGACTCACCACTGTTTCTGCTTTGCCTATCGTGGCACCGCAGCCATCTACCTGCAGTATGTAGAGATTATTAACTCGAATCCCTATCTTCTTGACTTGACCTGTTGCTTTATGTCGCAGATAGGCTATACCACTACTAAAAACAACATCATAGCCTCTGTCCTCCAACATTGTGACTGAGACCAATTTTTTCTTCAGACCTGGAACATGCATAACATTTTTCAATTGAAATGGTTTACCTGACTCCCTCTGAAAGGTAATGGTACCAATACCAGTCGCACTGTATCATCCATCATCGCCCATCTCTGTATGCATTCTAAGATCTTTCTCCTCCAAGTCAATGAAATACTCTCTATCTCCCATCATGTGGAAGGAAGCACCACTATCCAAATACCACACTGATCCCGATGCACTTGATGTCATGCATGCGATCAAAGTGAAGTCAAGCTCAAATTGTGAGACAAGAGCCTCACCAGTTGCAGCTCCAACAACCGTCTTGTTCTTCTTCTTCTGCGGACAGTTAGTAGCGAGATGCCTACATTCGTGATAGTGAAAACACTTCACTTTGGACAAATCTAGCTTCTTGACTTTAGACTCGAAATTTGATTGTGATTTCTTCCCTTTCCATTTCCTTGCCTTGGTAGTCAAAGAACAATCCTCTTCATCATCACGCTTTGATGAAGATCCATCTCTGGTGTTCCGCCTGAACTCCTCTTGCACCAGATCTGACCATATTCGTTCCCAATCCGATAATTTTTCCCTTCCATTGAAAGAGTCTTGATAACTATGCCAACTCTTAGGAAGGCCTAGGAGCGCCAAGCTCACCAAATCATTAGTAGCGACTGTTATTCCCACACTTCCAAGATCATCCCAACATTGGTCAAACTTCGTGAGATATTTTGGAATGGTGTCGCCTTTCTCCATCTTGATCTTCCTGAGTTTATCTTTGAGCACCAATTTCCTATGGTCGCTATTGTTTTGGAACAAATTTGTCAAAACCTTCCACATTGCATATGGTGTGGTTTTCCCATGGAAAATTGAGACAATGTGGTCTCGTAGTCCCTCCAACAGAATCCTCCTCGCCTTCGCCACTTTCTTTTGCCATGCATCAAGATTTGTAGTATCTATCGCATCTAGCTTAGGAACATCTGCATCAATGTAACCCTTCAAGCCATTGTCTTCAAGCACTGCCTCCATCCTGTCCTTCCAAGCAATGTAGTTAGAGCTACCCTCAAGTGCATACTCCAACCTCAAGCCATTGAAAGAAATTTTGATCTTGAATCAAATGTCGCACCAAGAAAATCTTGCAAATTCGAATGTTATCCAACCCAAAACTCAACCCCTTCACTTTCCTCTTGCCCTAGGAGGTTTTCACCTCACTTGAGAGCAATCTGAGGGAAGTTCGCACCCTACCTGTGTATATCCTGCGAACTTGCCTTTCAAGTTCGTACCCTTCTCCACTATAGCCTGCGAGAATGCCAATGAAGTTTGGATCCTGCTTCACTATTAGGGTGAGGGAAGTTCACACTCTGCTAGTGTATTTGCCTGCGAGAATGCCAATGAAGTTCGCACCTTACCTTTGTCTAGGGTGTGAGAATTTCTATTCTTGAAAATATCGGAAGTTTTCAGTACTAGAGTTCGCACCCTACTAGAGACAGGACCTGCGAGAATGCAATTATGTTCGCACCTCACTTTCGTAGCTCTGTGGCGTTCGTGGCTCTGATACCATGTAGAAATTTCAATACAAATTAATTTATTCCTGCGATTCTCCTGATCTAACAATTTCCGCCACTTGTTAAATACATAATCGCTTCTACTATTATTATTGTGGAAGCAATTTAAACCACCATCACAACCATGAGCACAAAGTGAAATATCAATAACACATAACACATAAGTTTTACTAGGAAAGCGTAAAGCTAAAAACCCCACTATCATATATTATGTATATTATGAATCATGAAACAATCTCATACAAAGATCTAATCCAAGAGATCTTAGTACAATACAATCGTCTCACACTGTCATACACAAATTAGCAAATACATGCGCCAATTTTCGTGTCCAGACAGCTTGCCTCCTTTGCACAAACTCTGCAATCCGAATTCTCACAATGAATCGAATGAATACAATTGCCTCGTTTTCACATGCTCATAAGCATATTCACTGCATGTGTGAACAAATCACAACTGATAGCCAAACTGTCCCTTTCACCTGTTATCTCAACTGGATCTCCAATGGATTTGCATGCATGTAGTTAACTGTGACGAATCTTCAGTTGCATGTGAGTTAACTGATTAATTGAACTCTCACTAGTGCATGTTTAATTACAACTAGCACAATTGATCTTAACTCACTTAACTACACTTATAATTCTGTTACAAATCCAAATCACTCAGTTGTGAATGAGATAATAGATTAATATTTATTGTCTAATTTAATTAAGGGAAAATTAAATTAGACACATGTTTCTTGTTGACTTTTCAACACATATTTCAGAGGAAGAAACCTTCGGAGTAAATTCGAGGAGAGAATACCCAAAGATCTAAGAGCCGAAGTAATCTTGGTCAGCCATGAGATAGGACGCTTAGCAAGAAATCAACACTTCATTGATTCGCAAATCAGGAGAAGAATATTTTGGAGAAGCAGAGTTGGGAGAAGAGAGGACTCACAGAGTCCAAACTCATGATTTGATCATAGTCGTCGAGCACGAGGAGAACGTTGACTGTAAATTTGGTCCCGAATAATTCACCGATTCGAGAATCGGGAAAAAGGGAGTAAATAACTCGCGGAAGTTCTGAAGCACAGACTCGTGAAGGGAGCTAGCCCAAGGTCGTAGCTCGTGGTCACATCAAGGAGGGAGCCTAGCATAGAGAGCTAGTGTCATTGGCATTTGGAGTTGAAAATAACTAAGGAGAGGGTCTGCGGGTGCCACACAACCTGCGTCGGGAAGGTGAATGGCTCGTGTCAAGTTAAATTGGTTCCCATTAGGACCCCGACAAGACATTCGGTTTGGCGACTTGAATGGTCTTAGACTGGGAAGTCAAGAAGCCCTGAAGGAGACAAGAAGAGGGTGGGGTTTGCGCCAGAGTGGTGTCAGAGATAATGCATAATTTATTTATGTAGGCAGGCGAGACAAAGTGTTCTACTTTGTTGAAGTTGTTGCAAGGTGTGAAACAGATGATAAACAACTAGGTGGGTTGTAGGTGAAGCAAGACAGCCATTGGAAGTTATGAGCACGGTCGAGAAGAAGTCTGCCTGTAGAAAAACAAATCGTAAATAGACAAGGAGATCAGGGAAATTGGGACAGAAATGGAGAAGCTATCATTGAACATGGTGCAGGAGGAAAGGGTACGCTGGAGGTATGAATGGCCCTTGAAGAGAATAGCTAAATGGAATGTTCGAAATTTTTTGGCCAGAAGGCAACAACATCTGTTACAAATGTGGCTAAGGTATGATGAAAACCTCAGTGATGAGGGAAAGAGATTTGGAAGAGGTCCCATAGGTTTCCAGGTGGGCAATGAGAAGGGATCAGTGGATATCATAAACTACTAGGTGGGCACAAGAGACATCTCAAATTTCCAAGTGGGCAAGGGGGAAGAGGTGAGCTCAGTTGAGAGTTTCGATCAGGGGGTGTTGACAGATGAAGAAGAGGTAGACGAAAGACCTTTCTTAGGAGAAGACTCATGTGTAACTGCAAGCCGCGTGGATGAAGATGATGACAATTTCAAAACTTTCATCACAACAAAGGAGAAGGGTCAGAGGAATGTTTTGATCATTGGAGGAGTCTATGTATTCCTACCAAGTGGCCGAGGAGAGGCTAATATAGATGTTACAGACACGATAGAAGGACAGCAAGATGAGACTGTCATGTAGAAGGAGGAGTAGTTACTAAAATCTTTCCCAACAGAGGAGCACCCAATTGAGTTACTCACTCAGTGGGAAATGGAATTAAGGGCACTGGAGGATTGGTTAGACAGTCCAAAACTAGAAGGTCGCTGCCAAGAGATAGCCATGCCAGAGGATACACAACAACATGAGTTACAGATGGTGGAAGCTGGAGTTGAACCAACACAAGATAAGCTGGTAGGAGAAAATCTGTCAGAGGAAGAAGTTGAGCAACAACTTAGTGATGAGGAGCCTGCAGAAGTGGAGGATGAAACAGAGTGTCAAGTTAAGACTATAAGAGATGAGGAGGATAACTTGGTAGATTGATGTGGTTTACCCAGAGACAAGGATGAAGTGCAACAAGCTAGTCTTCAACAGGAGAACCAACCGATGGAGAAGCTGGACGAGGTGATTGAAGGGATAAGGAAGCTAATGTTGGGGTCAACAGAGAAAGAGGTCAGAACAAGAAAGGTGGAAAAAAGGAAACTTGCACGAGCAACGACGACAATGCAACAACAACAACGAGGTAGAGGAGTCAAAAGAAAGCTCTAGTAGAAATTTTGGGATCCATGAGGATTTCAACCGAGATGGGAAGCTCATGAGCAAGATCTCATGATTTTTGTAGCCATGGAGTATGATCCAAGAGAATCTCTCCACCTCAGCATGTGCCAGTTGATTTACACACATGGTGTGCATTCAAGGAAGGGAGAGGTTCCTCCCTCTCATTTTGCCTCAAGAATCAAAAGCGTGATCCAGGCATTTAATGATAACAAGTTGGAAGAGCCAAGTTGTGCCTTCACACAAGATGGAGATAAGGTCACCATTAAGTGGTTGACGGTAGGAGGGATATGCATATGATTTGGAGAAGATTTCCATCATTGTAATTTTCCCATTAGACAGGCGTTTTGAATGGTGATTTGACACCACTAGTTTAGCTTGGAGGGAAGATCGTCAAGCCCCTCTTGTATAAATATTTGTATTGTTTCTAGTAGAAAGGGTTAGCTAAGAGAGAGTTATCCAGGAGAAAAAATGCATAGAAGTTAGGGAGGTTGATGAGAACCAAGATCCAGTCGCAGTATGGACTCAAACATTTGTAATTTGATATTCCACCATTAATAGAAAATGACAGTTTTTCCTGTTATTAATTTTTGTGTAATGGATGTTGTTTTATGAATATAATTTGTATGCATTTGAGTTGTATATGAATATTAGAAATTGTTTGTAGGGATAGAGATACAATTTTCTATCTGTGAGTGTGTCAGATTAAGTCTAGTTCTCTAGGCTAAGTGCAAGGAGTGCATAACATAGGGTGGAAAATCTGTGAGCCGACGCAAGGAGTGCATGTCTAAACTCAGTGGAGTTAGAAGAGAAACTGCCAAAAGGGCATACCAGGTTAATTCACAGACTTTGGAGGAAATTTCAAGGTGTTTAAGTACCTTGGAAAGAAAGACCGTGGAGGAAGAGACATAGTCTAGAGTTACTGAATTCTCTGAAACACTCTGCCAGGAGGGCATAGAGCAAGTACGAGAGCGTACACGAGAAACATGACTAGAAATGTTGGAATGCTTAAGAGAACCCCATAATTGATGAACATTCTGAGGAAGGAAGGTTTTGCAAGAGTGCACTGACAAAGGAAAGGAGATGCCTTAAACCATTCCATAAGGCTAAGGGAGAAGTCATAGAAGAATTGAGTTGAGCAGAAGGCATGCACCAAAGATATTGTAAGTTCATATTACAAGCTCAGGAGGAAGAGCGGGAAGTTGCCAGGAGGGCAAAAGGAAGTTCACTGAGGAATGGTGAACCTTGAAGGATTTCAAGCCAAGCAAAGTCGCAGAAGTGTTTGCGCATAATTATGCCAGGAGTGTAGAAGAAGTTTGAGAACAACCCAAATATCGAAGATGAAAGTTTTCTAAGTGTGCAAAGGAGTTGAGGATTTGCTGAAGTCATGAAGGCCATGAAATCATCCATCATTTAGGTAGACAGGTGGAAGCAGATCCGAGAGTTCGGGGATTGGATTTCGAAAGAACTGCGAGAAGAACAATTCAAACTTCACGAAGGGTGAAGTGCAGAGTGATTCTGGACCATCTGATCTAGAAGGATGCATGGAAGAGATCTACGTATTTCAGAGGAAGAAACCTTCGGAGGAAAGTCGAAGAGAGAATAACTGAAGAGCTGAGAGCTGAAACAATCTTAGTCGTCCGTGAGATAGGACGTGTGGCGAGAAATCAACACTTTGCTGATTCAAAAATTGAGAGAAGAAAATTTGGGAGAATAGAGGACTTGTGAAGTCCAAACTTGGGATTTGATTGTAGCCATCGAGCATGAGCAGAACGTGGACCGTAAATTTGGTCCCGAATAATTCGTCGATTCAAGAATTGGGAAAAAGGGAGTAAACAACTCATGGAAGTTTCGAAGAATAGAGTCGTGAAGGGAGCTATCCCATGGTCATAGCCCTTGGTCACATCAAGGAGGGATCCTAGCATAGAGAGCTAGTTTCGTTGGCGTTCGGAGTTGAAAAGCGTCGAGGAGAGGGTTTGCGGGTGCCACAAAGCCTGCACTGAGAAGGTGAAGGGCATGTGTCAAGTTAAATTGGTTCCCATGAGGAGATCGATGAGCCATTCATTCCATTGAATTAAATGATCCTACACCGGGAGGTCGAGGAACCCTGAAGGAGATGATAAGGGGGTGCGTTTTGCATCATTTTTACGGAATCTCCTGAAAAATATATACCTTCTATGTTTATAGTGGAGCTGGGAAGCTGAAGGTTTTTGTGGAGGATTTTTTATCCATGCGCCTTTAAGGTAGATACACACCAGTGTGTACATAAACAATAAAACACTAGCGCATCAATGTTCAAAAGAACCATCAGACTTTATAATAAAAATTACATGCATTGAATAAAGCACACCCGTGTCATTGAATCTTACACATAGGTGCACCTCTCTGTTGTCACGCACATCATGGTAGGGTAAATAACAAAAACACCAAAATTATTTTCATTGTTAAAGTGCACCTTATGCTTCCAAACTCTCAAGAAACACTACTACATATGTATGGAAAAACAACGCAATACTCCGACAATATGGATAAAATCGATCGCACCGTCGGTTTTTACTTTCTTTTTTTGTTTTTATTTTTTCAAAAAATCCTGATGTGCGTTGACTATTCGATGACATGGTATTTATCGTCGACTATATTATGGTTACATGTAGATAACTGTCAGATATCCGATGGTGTAAAGGGTCAATGACTTTTCTTACCAACTATTGAAAAAGTTAATATTTTTGTCTGTTAAGCAACACCTCTCTGGTCAATAGCCATCAGAAGTCTAACGAAAAAGTAATATATACATTTAAAAAGTTTGAAATATTAAATAAGTTTGATGTTGTTCCTATACTAACAATGATTTGCATAGGTTATAAGAGATATTCTTAGCTCGAAATACAATTTATTTTATTTTATTTTGTTAATTGCATTAGAAATAGTTAAACTACAGATGTTGATTTTTTAAGATAATGATCATCATTGAAACTTTGGTAAGGAAAAATGTCACATAATATTCCTCCAGGAGGACAAGGTTGAGACTTGATATCTTCATTGGTTGAGGCTTTGGGTGATTGCAAATGTTATTGTCCTTGTAAAATATGCAGGGGATATAATAGGAGACTTTCAATAAAAATAGCTAAAAACATTGTAGTGAGTATGGACACCTTGAAAGCAGGCATGAATATCGTCCCTTGGTAAGTTATTCATTATATATCTTTATAATTCATATTTTTTGTAAACTTTTATATGTTAAATGTAGAAGAAAAATAATGTATTATTTTTTCTTTATGGATATATTCTACATAAACATGAACAAATAGAGAGTAAGTTAAGAAGAGAAGAAGTATACATAAGATGTAGATTTTAATTAGGGTTTAGGGGTACATGGTGTAAGGGGTATGCTTCTCTTATATACACTAATATTACTTGACTTTTTTCAATTATAAAGGAATGACACCCTAGGGTACTTCCCGTAGAGGAAGGCGTGTTTGTACAAGCACTTGTTCAAGAACATGGAGCGAATGTTGAATATCAAGTTAATGATAATATGGAATAATACGTTCATGCTAATAACACAGTTGAATAATATGGGACAAATATATTGATCCAGGAGACATTTAATAATGTTGGAATGGATGATGATGATGACCAACTTGATGGTGTTTTTGATATACCTGTACTTGAGGAGGAAAGTCAACCTCTTTATGAAGGCACCAAAACAAGTCGTCTCTCTGCTATATTGTTGTTGGTGAACTTAAAGGTTATGAATGTCAAACACTTGTGTGCACAACTGCTAATGTATGTAATATATTTTGTCACACTTAGTACATGATAATAAAGGTTTAGTTTTTTCCTCTATTTTTATTGTTAGTTGATCATGTGTAAAATTTGGATGCAATATGTACAATTAATATTCTTTACATTAACCAATATTAATTTTTTATGTTGTATATTGTTAGGTGAATTTTTTTTACCACCGTCAAATGTTTTATGCTGCACATATCAAGATTTACATGCCATTAAGAAATATATTGGAATGGAGTATCAAGTTATTCATGCATGTCCCGATGATAATATTCTATATTATGGATAATATGCATCGAAAGAAGAATGCCTAAAATGTCAAATTAGTAGATATCGAACCGATCAAGTAACAAAAAAGGTGGCTCACAAGGTTCTTCGTTGTATACCCACAATTCCATGTTTGTGGCAATTGTTTAGGTCCAAAAGCATAGCATAGTAAATAACATAAGTAAATATGGTGTTCTTCGAATGTTTGTCATTGGATATTCATTTAAGAATATAGAGGAAATATGGCCAAAGTTTAAAGATGAACCTTGTAATATTAGGATTTCATTGGCAGATGACAGTGTCAATCCATTTGGAGAGATCATATCTACTTACTTAGTGTGGCATGTTTTTGTTATCAACAATAATATTTCTTCATGGATGTCAATAAAGATGAAGAACATAATGTCGAAAATTATTGTTCCAGGTATTTGTTTATAATATTTTTTTTTTAATGGGGTAACATCTCATTTGTGTTGTTTTTTTAATAATGTTGTCTTATACTTTATTGTTTACTCATATATGTTCAATTATGTGATCTTATAATTATGTTTGATATTTTTTTATTTTCTCATATATGTAGTAATTATGTATTGTATGTTAAATGAATTAGGTAAGTACCAAGTCAAAGATATGAATGTATATATTGAGCCTCTTATTGACGCGTTACTAGAGTTATGGAAGGACATCACTATGTATGATATCTTTAGACTAGTAGGTGCACAAAGGGAATTTAAATTCCATGCAATTCTTGTATGGACAATTCTTGAAGGCCAAGGGATAACCAATTTTTGTGGTATGTTATCACGTTACACTGCACTTTAATAACATTTAATTTTATGAAGTTCATATCATGCATGTTTTTTATATCACCCTTTCATTAAACACACTTTAAATAATTGATATAAATTTAATCCATCTCTTGCAGTGCATCAAAAAAAGGGTAAATTTACATTTCCAGTTTGTGGTCCTAAGATAAAATCTCTTCATTCAACAAGTTTAGGAAAGGAGGTGTTTCATGAGTATACACACTTCCTCTCTAAGAAACACAGGTATAGAAGTACCGAGAAACATATTTTCAATGGTAAATAAGAGAATGGATTAAAACCATGGAGAATGATACCTTGTCTATGGAAGTTGCAATATAATAGAAATTGTCAAGGTATATTAATGGATCAAATCGTCTATCATGTATCATACATGAAATGTTTGTAATATTTTATTTTTTTATTGCCTTTTTTTCATTGTACTAATTGAGAAGTATTGATGCAATATCTTTAATTTATATTCTTCACCTTGAAGATCTTCATGAAGGCATTAATAATGGGGTTCTTCCATGAGCAATGAAAAATTATCCTATACAATTTAGTAGGATCCCCTACTATGAGCACCTATAAATTGTTCATTTGTTTGATACAATGCACATCAAGAAGAATGTAATAGAAATGTTATGAAGAATACTAGATGGAAGGAGTGACAAGGAAAAATTTGTCAAGATTTGTAATGACATTAAGGAGGCCAATCATGCAATGAAAACTGTCATTCATTCAAATAGTGATGAAGATGCCCAAAATATGAGCATACTTACATGGTTATTGACAGAGAAACAAAGAAAGGATGTAAAATAGGTTATTGAAAAAATTAAATTTCCCACTAGATTTTCTTCAAACATAAAGAATATCCTTACAAAGAAAGGTGAATTAGGTGGGGTAAAAACTCATGACTGGAATACCTTGATTAAGATAATTATTTTGGTGTATATATTTATATATTGGTGAAACATATGGTTCATGTATGATCGAGGTGAATATCGGTGGCCACCCACTTATTCCAACTGACTCAAAATAGTTCTTTGGCAATTTACTATTTTTAGCAGTTTTTCAGGACCTAAACTTCTAGCGCCATTTTAAGGGCCTAAACAACAATTTATCATGGTAGGACACCTCAATTATTTCTTAATACTTGATTGATCCTGTGAAATGAATCTCGTCATCAATAAATTTACAACGAGCTATCATGCACCCCAAACAAAGATCGTATGCCAAAGTTACACCCCCAGGAAGTTGATACACCAAACTACCCAAGATGGGGTCCACTAACCTGTTGGATTTTCATTTTCTGGGGTTAGGGTTTTGGATTTTATTTATGTTAAAAAGGCCTTTGGAGACTCATTGTAATGATCATCTTCTTACGAATGAGCATATCCATCACATCTCTTCTCAAAGATAAGCTGCCACCATTATAACGAGTCATTCACTCTGTAATTTTACAGTTTTTGTACATTATCTCATTAATAAAAATTATGCATTACTGTATCTCTGTGTTTATTGAATTATTTATTTGTATCTCACAATATCTCTGTATATTTCATTGTTATATCTCTACCTTCATTTTTTTCTCAAAAATAATCTGGATCGATGATTTTTTTTAATCTACTAATTTGTGACTAAATAATGACTCGTTTTTTATGCTACAATATGTTTTACCTCTATATCTCCCAGACAACTTTGACAAAAAATTCAAACAAGTTATATATGATCTCGTAAAATACATGAGGTAAGTGACGATTTATATGCAAAGTGTAATTGTTTCAATTCTCTATACAACTTATATTTCACTGCATGTGTTTTACTTGTAATGTCGTACCATATACTTTTTTGTTGAAACATGTTATTTTATTGCATTATTTGTATATGGTTGTTATCTAAAAAAATCTATAAATAAGATATAAAATATTGGAGGTTAAAAATTCCTCATCTAATGTGTGAAATGAAAAAGTATCTAACTCCAAAAAATTTCAATGCACAAGAACACTACCTCATACACCGAGTTGAGGAGATTGAAAAGTGTGTACCTATACACACAAGGTGAATGTGGATGGTTGAGAGGCACTTGAAATCAATGAAGGATTTGGTTAGAAAAAGAGCATGTCCTGAGGGTTCTATGGTAGAGGGATATATGGTATATCAAACCATGGCATATATTACTCAATATATTCCTAAAATATCTTCAAGTATTAATGTGGATCACATTTGGGATGTCAAATCCATCAACAAATTTGAAGGGGAGCACCTATTGGGGAAAGGTAGAATGAGAAAAGTGACATGTAAGTAGATAATGGAAATTTATAATACATTTGAATTTTTCTTTTTATGTATATTGTATTTATTTAATTTTTAGTCTTCCTACAGAATCCATTATTATGAAGGTATACCATGGTAACTAATTATATGTGAAATAGTTTTTTATTTCAATACATCTAGTCGAGAGTGGGATGCAATATATTTATACATTGCAAACAATATTTAGTAGATGAAGTTATGGGTTGAACGATGTATACAATCTAATAATGGTATTTATCATGGTTTGGTGTGGCTACATTGGTGAAATAAGCTGAACGTAAAGGAAATACCAATATTACACAGAGGGAAATTGATTTAGCATATGGTTTAAAAGATAAGTAGGTAAACATATTCACCAATACTATATAGTATTTTTTAATATTATATTGGTATACATGGCATGTTGTTTTTCTTATAAATTTGCATAATTTCCAAGTATAAATATGTTTTTCAATTGACAATGCATTTTTTACATGTATGGCATATTTCAGTTGAAACACCACAAGGCTATGCGGTGCAATGGCCGAAAATTTCGCATCAAAAAGTTGGATGAAAAGATGAAAAATTTGGATTGTGGGATACCTACAGTATTTCAGGTTACTAATGTTTCCTCTAGAAGTGAAAAACATCCATAAGTCTATGAAAATCAATACTATGGGTTATTGGATGATATACTTGAGTGTGACTTTAAATCCTTAAAATTAGTTATGTTCAATGTCAAATGGTATAGGCTACAAATGAATAGACGTGATCCTGATAGAACTGTCAATCAACATGCTAATGGATTTACCATAGTTAACACAAGGAATGTTGAGCCAGGATCATAGCCCTATGTTCCTCCAAGCCAATGCGAACAAGTATTTTACTCAAAGGTTCCAGGTAGAGGGGGTTGGTCATATGTTGTTAGATATGATCCAAGAGAAAGGCTGGTAAAGTATAATGCAACGAAAGAATATGATATTGAAGAAGAAGATGATGTACAAGAGTAGTTAGTTAATGTGTCAAACGAAGACGTCGTATAAGTTGAAGGAGATGTTCTAGAAAATGTTCTAGATGAATATGCTATCGATAATGTTTTAGACGAATAACTTGAAGAAGTGGAACCAAATGTAGGAGACAATGTTCCTAATGATGATATAGACGATGATATGATTGGAAATAACGACATTGATGATGATGCTGATATGGCCAATCCTTACAACACCAATTTTGAAGTGGATGATACAGATGTTGAGTTGGATGAAATAGAAGAATATTAATGATATCGAAATGTTAAAATGTAGGAGGTATGTATTTATATGTGTTCAGTTGATTTTTTCTCTTTCATTTAACTTAAATGTTTGCATTTCTCTTATAATTAGTTTCTATGTTTGATTCTTACTATGTTTCTTTCAAATATTTTATAGTAGTTAAATTGGGTATTGTGGAATTGAGAGTGATCTGAGGGGGGGGAGGGCCATATGAGCTTCCACCTTCACATGGTTGGACTTGTTCAGTAGAGAATATATTATTCTCGAAACCAAGAGAATCTCATTCAGGTTTATACCATCATATCCAATTTTAACTTTGGTTCATCTAACATTTTTCAAGGTTCTCCATTAATTGCCAATTACTGAAAATTATTCTTTTATTGGACCCCATGCAAAGTGACCTATGAATGGGGCCAATGTTGAAATTTTTTCATTTTTTGTTTATTTTCACTGAAATTTGACATGGTTATAGTAGATGCATGCATTGACAATACAGAAGAGTTTCAAGACTAAAATACGACCCACACAAATAATTTTGAACATCAAATATCAAAATTAGAACCTAATTGTGAAGGAGATGAAGTTATCCATGATCATCCTATTTGTCATGATTGTTATACTCGTATTGTGATGAGGCCATTTCAATGAACATGTTTGTCGGTCCTATAACATCTTCGACTTAAATTTCCATAAACAACGACCAATGGTTCAAAGCGGTGGATATGGATTAAGGACTATAAAATAAGGAAGGAGATGAAGAACTAGTATATTATTTGAAAAATATGATGCAAGGCTTGAGACAAAACTTCATGTAATACACTCATGCCTATTTTCCCTTGAAAATAGTGTGATCATGCCTAAATAAGGATCATGCTTTTGTAATGCATGCCCTTTTATAAGGTCAAACTTGATTACATTGTTTATGGTTGCATCTCTTTACTGTTGTTTAAGTTGAGAAATGCACACACTCAAATTAAGTAAAATAATAGAATTAAGAGAATGCATAGCCTAGGTTGAGTAATTTGGTATGGTATAACCATCGGACGAAACATGCTGGTGTTGCATGATTATTGGGAGTTTTGGGTGATTCTTCCACCCGACCACAGGCTCTCGAGGCTCGTGACAGGATGCACAAATGTTCCATTAAGATGAATTATCCTAGGTAAACTTGCAATCATGGAAGTTAAGTGTGGAGACTTGAGGGATAGAACAAGAAAATGAGTGCCCCATGCTGACAATGGGCACCCTAAAAAAACCAACGCAATTTGGGGAACGAACGATTCAACCTAAATGTTGAAACATAATATTTCAACACTAAAGGTGGTATATTTATTTCTATCCCTAAATGTCAAACATGGGATATATACTCTTTAATTTTACTATGATTTTCCTAGTAATTATGTGGCTCAATGAAATGTGCACGAATAGGTACCTAGAGTAAGAGATTTCATTACCAAAGCTAGGGACATCATCCTAGGATTTTAATCCATAACCTTCATGCAAACCACGGAAAACAACACCCTTGTTGACCAACTCTCCAAGATCGCATCTGACTTGTAGAAGGGCTCTGTAATGTACCTCAATTTTCCCAAATTAAAAACAAAAATTGTTAGGGGAAATTAAAGTACCTTGAATCTCCAACATTTTTTGCGACACGGAGATAATCCATTAAATATATCTTATTCCTTTAATGTATGCATAGCAATTTTACTTCTTTGTCATTATCCTTCTTAAAGGTCGAAGGAGATTTAAACCCCACTTGGTTCTTACTGTTATATTTCAATTATAGCGTCATTATTGGATTATGAATCACACACTTATTTGTATTAAATATTTGGTGACTATGACCGTCATAGCCCTTAGAAAATCCACTAAGTCTATGTCAAGATATGCTATCCACATTACATTGCGTAATAGACTATCATTAATCATATATTGTTCACTTCTACATAATATCCTAGCTCCGATAAACAATATAGACTATCCTATAGACTATCCATAACAATATATCGTTTATCATATAGACTATCATATAGATACCATAACAATAACACTATCCATAACAATATATCATATATCATACAACTATCCACAACAATATATTTCTTTATCATAGTGCATCAAAATGTATCTATACATAACATATTGCAGCGAACATATACCATAAAAATATTGTTAGTAACCCTACCCGACTAGTAACATGACTCAGCAATAAAGTGGTTCAAAAACCATTTTAATTGTTGATGAAAGGTCGGGTCTTGTAGGAATTTACTCCTAGCCTGGTCCATTAATGGGAAAACTTGTATCGTACCTTCCAAAATTGACACTTAGGAGAAAATGCCCAACATGGGCTTGCCACCTCCCTCAACTTCACATGGCAGTGACATGGGGCGTACCAACTGTTATTAATCCTCTCGCAAGGCCCTCTAGGTAACCCTTGTTTTCATTATTTCCCCCTTAGTCTGTAACACACACTACCATTGCACTGTACTCGACTAATGGTTTTCGTAAGGCTTATCTCTATTGAGCGATGGCCTTTGTGTTGTATATGACCAATGGTTTTCATAAGGCTCGACTCTATGTGCGATGGAAGGAGGAAACACACAACTGTGGTTCTTCTATGCACAAGGGTAAGTAAAAATATATGCTTCTTATGTTCTCTATATCTCGTGAATGTAATCTCTATTTTGGTGTAATGTAAAAATAAAAGAGAGGTTCCATGAACAAACTTCTCGTTTTTCTCTTTCTTTTTTTGAGGATTTACATTGTATTACAGTTTCTCCTCTGTATGAGTTTTCCTCCTGGGATTCCACTGTGTTTATGGTCCCTTTATAATTTATATGATATGGCTTCAGACTTAATGCTCAGGTTTGAGGGTTACTGTGTTTTCTCTTAGTTGGATGTCAGTCTTGAAGCCTAGTCGTTTGCGGTTCCTTCCCAGTCAGACCGTGGCCGAAAATGTTATTAAAGTTAAACCCTCTGTTGTAATACTGTTATTCTTACCTTCAGGAATTCATCCAAAGATCCCAACACTTGCTACGCAAGTTGGTGTTATTCAGACTTGACTGGGGTTGAACTCTGTATGAAAGTTTTGTATTTACCTTCTATATATATATTAACCCTCTTTGGGAAATTTCGCAATTTACATTCTGGGTGTATTTGTATCAATATTAACACTCTCTTGGAAATTTTGTAATTTATATTCTATGTAAATATATGGAAATATTAACACTCTATGGGAAATTTCATAATTTTCATTCTGGGTAAATATATAGCAATATTAACACTCTGTGGGAAATTTCATAACTTACATTCTGTTTGTATCCTCGGATTGTAAAAATATTTCCTCTGTCGAGAAGAATTGTGGTTTAACCCGCGGCCACCTCGGCAACACCCTTCATTTAATCTCCCGTCTAAATACAGTTATAGAATTAAATCATTTATGAAAGGGTTTTCCTGTGTCGACCACTCTTTACTAACAAAGGAGAGAGTATCCTTGTTTATTAACTTCCATACCTAAGCATAAAACCATACACCACCTCATATGTTGAATGTATGCGGAACAAAAATGTAGGGTTCGAACCGTTTTGCACAGTCAGGTTTTAACCTAAGTACTAGGTTCTTACTCTAAATTTCTATGCACTCAACTTGCATAATTTACCTTTCTGTAATGCTATTTAATTTTAATAATCCATCTATTGTGATTATACTCGGGACGCATCATGTGCGCCTCTATGAATTCTTATAAATTTAATACTTCCCTTATTGTGATCGTTACCCCAAATCGGAAAATTTCACTGTGTGATTTCAAGGAAATAAAAGGTAGTCTATGTTTGAACATTGACGTTTCCACAGTCGACTCCTTCCGTTTATTTGGTCATCTACGTAGGGTTTGGAGAATTATTATTATGTGCTTCATCTTTTCTTAATATATGCATGGTCTATTTCGATTCTAATTATTTATTGTCACTTTCTTTGTTTATAAGTGAAGTTCTATGCACGGATATATGAAATTAATGATGGGCCCTTTTATGTTTTGGGAGGGTACCCATCAGTCAGTTTTGGGTCCACTCCTCCTCCTCCTAGATCGTGGACAGATTGTCACACAAGCAACAAAAGGAAATCCAGTTTCATCAGGACTCAAGCTAAGTTTTTTCCTTGGATTAATATTATTGTTTGATCTCCATAGAATTAAAATGCTAGCACAGTTTACTAAACCCTCATTTTTCCTCTTTTCTAGGTTTTGCAAATCGATGTAATCAGATGAAGGGAGCATATTACCTCGAAAGGTATTCGAGTTCTGATCTATGCGCGCATTACTTCGGTTACATACATATTTTGTGTATACTTCTTAGAAATCTGTTTACAATACAATAGGTTGTGGAGTCTTTGGTCTATGGTACTCCAACTATGATATTTGAACAATGATCGATTGAATACAATGGTTTCTTTTGCAAGATACTTTGAATTCATCACTATATTTCTGTGGTAATAAAGAATGTATTCGAAATGTTATTCTTTCTATATATTCTCTGCGGTGTTTGTACATATTTGAATAGTGATTCAATATATATATATA
>JZKD02S1685176.1:564822-582474 GCA_000966675.3 Picea glauca | reverse complement strand
AATATATATGTACCACCATCACATTTCAAATAAACAATATATTCAATATCATTTAACTATAATAAGCCATAGTAAAACATGATCATATTGTTCCTTAAGAATTGATTTTAGTTATGTACACACAACCATCGTATTCCTAATAAATAATAATCATAAACATAACATTGAAAATGAATGCAAGCCAAGATACATATCTAAAACCTCATGTTGGAATACAAATGGAACAACCACATTCAACCCAACCATAGAACAAAACAACCAATTTCACTTGTCCTGCTCACCTCCTAGCCTGACCATGAGTCCATAAGGGAAAACTAAATGATCCTCATTAGCTATAGTCAACATCCATAGATCAGAAATTCCTTTTCCTCACACTAACAATTCTCTTGACAACAAATAGTTTCTTTTCCCCAACATACTAAGCAACGTCTTGCCTCCTCCATATGTTGTTTTTATATGTATCCGTGTGCCTAGGTATTTCCTTCCCTCCTTGGGGAAATTAACATATTTACAAATCCCTGATTTTTAGGGGCTGCTAGTGGTCAAATTCCACATATGCCACTTGTAAAAATCAGCCTTGAGGTAAATCAAACATGTTCCCCACTCATGGAGTCATGGTCAACTATTTATAACCTGACTGTTCCATTTGTCTTCGAGCATTTAATTTATTAAAAGTTTGTCTTACACATGTGTCAAATAAACGAGGATAGCTGGGAAAGTAAAATCTTTTCCCAACAGTCATCAAATAATTAATTACAACAATCCAAATTCCAAATTTGGATTTGCCATAAATGGCAAATAATTTCCAAATCCGAATTTTTCAAAAATAAAAATTTATTTCAAAGTACACTTAGAATTTAATATTATAAAATTTGAGGATATTACAGGCTCCTAAATAGTATGAAGCATAGAGAGGGGTGACTACTCAACTTTCTCCTTGAATTTTTTCAATAGTTATTTCTTCATTCTTAAATGGAAAAATGATTTTTCAAGATTGAAATCTGTATTTCGTTCAGTTCATGGTGTTTTTTTAGCCATATGATTGGCCTACTATGTAATATATTGTAGGGTTATTCTCTTGTTTTCATAGCCTATTTCAATAAAGTTGGCTATATGAGGTCCATTGTTGGAAATGTTCGGACATTGTGGGTCTTTTCTTCATTGGCACTATACTAAATGTAATTTTTTTTGTTGAATTACTAGAAAAGGATGCAATTTTTTTCTCTAAAAAAACAATATCCCATATTAAAATGTTTATATTGTTAACATCAAAATTGAATTTACTTCCATTAATGTGAAAGCATTCATTCTTTCCCATCATTGTTGTACTCAAACAATTTTGTAACTACAATAAAGAATATTCACTAGTATACCATCCATTGTTTGGTTAAGATCTCACAATAGGCATCACTAATGCTATGCTACATCTTGAAATAAAGTTAGAGACATTTAGAGTAATACTTTTAAGAATACCTTCATCTTGAGTTTTTAAGTTTTACCATTTGGAAAAATATTAATCTTTCTTTCAAACTACATAATTTCCTTGGTCAATTTTATTTTGGCACCTTCTTTTTGTTGACGAACTTATCCTAACAATGAAAACATCAAGAGAAATATAATAACACTTCTCTTGTGAAACAAGAGGTATTTATTGAATATTGAGGGGGGGAATCCATATGATTGTTAGAAACAATATTTATTACAAATCTTAGTATCAAACTTCTTAATTGGTGACTCAAAATAAATTGGAGACAAGCAATACGTGGGGTGGGGGGGCATTAAAAAATTTCCACACCTAAGCTAATTTTACAATTCATTAAATATAATGATTATCTATATATTAATTTTAATCATTTATTTCTCTTTAACTTTAAGGACAATTTGTTATTGCTAAAAAACATGTTTAACTTTGGTTCACATGTTGGTTTAAGATCATCATTGAAAATTTGTCGAAATTATTTGTAAGCATGTGACTTGAAATCAAGAGACTTATATATTTTTTTTTTCATGATGGTTAAAGAGTGGAAAGGAATGTTTTTAGAAAAAAAATTCAATTATATTCCAAAGTGTAATTTCTTTTTTTTTGTTATTATTATTATTATTGTTGTTGTTGTTTTTGTTATAATTGTTATTATTATTATGGTAAAGATGAATTCCATTAGTTCATTAGATGTAGCTTGGGTGGTTGGGAGGAATGGTTGTTACCCTCCCCACCTAGGTTCAATTCCTTGTAAGTGACTTGTGATGCCCTTAAATGGGTCTATATGATTCTCTTGTTGTTGAGCCCCCAATATTTCAAAAATTCTCAGCCTCCCCATGTTCTCTCATGATTTCAGGGGGGGTTTCTTGGACGTAGAAAGTACCGATCTTCGATGTCGTGAACCACATGTAAAAAAAATTCTATGAATTCCATTAATAAGTTGGCTCCATTAACAACTACCACAAGAATGTCACTACCACCAAGAATGATTCAATGCATGACATGTTAATAGGTTCATGTCCTTCTCATTCATATATCCATAAGTAAACATTTAATAATGAAACAAAAGCCTCATTTTATTTTAATAGTGGAGACGAGGATCAAGGGAGCACTATAGTTTTGATTTATAAGACATGCTTCAAATAATTGTGTAAAAAGTAGTGCATTGAGTATTGATAAAGAGTGGTTGGATCACCCCAATAATGGACTCTATGAATAAATTCTTTATAGGGGACCAAAATGAAAACCTAATGAGGACATAAGGTGTAGAGACTTAGATATAGAGATAATTCATATAAACTTAGTCTACAATGCCCTCAAAATGAAATAACATATTATTGTGGAATTCAAGATAACTAATGCCAAAATATCTATGGTTGATAATAGATTATGTATATAAAAATTGATAAGCTTGAAATCATTGATAGTTATACTTCATTACCAACAAAAGAAGGTTTATTAGAAACTCCAAATATCCAAAGAAAAGGATTGAACTCTGTCATTCAACAAATTTTGTTTTCTATTTAACCATAATGGAAAAGTAACCTTTATCTTCAATCACTAACAAGGTAGATGAAGACCTACATTGTACCAATGTTGAATAATAGCATAAAAACACAATACTTGGTAGAGGGACCATGGATAGGGTGTTGACAAGTAATTCCACAATGTCCTTTCATATCTATAACATGTTACAAAAGCCTATCACATATAATCCAATGATAATAGGGAATGA
Organism: Picea glauca; assembly: GCA_000966675.3. Classification (NCBI taxonomy): domain Eukaryota; kingdom Viridiplantae; phylum Streptophyta; class Pinopsida; order Pinales; family Pinaceae; genus Picea; species Picea glauca. The sequence continues at coordinate 579,259 of JZKD02S1685176.1, read as the reverse complement.
GTTAAAGAAAAATTTAGTTAAGTGATTAGATCTCCATGAAATTGTCTCCATGAATTGGACCTACTCCTTCATCTACAAATTCTTTAATTCCATGCAAATAATTTTTTAGGCACCATTTCCACTTATTTTTTAAATATCTAAACTTTTACTAACTTATAAATTTCCACAAACAAACTCACATGAATCATTCCATGAACAAGCTTATAAATTACCACGAACAAACTCACCTGAAGAAAACATCAAAAAGACATTGTACTAGGGATAGACATAGGAAAATGTGACCTGTGAATGGGGCCAATGTTGAATTTCTTTCAAATTGTTTCTGTATGCACTGCAATTTGACATGGATAGTTATTCACGTGCCTTGACGATATGGGTAGGTTTTCAGACATAAACATCACTCACATACCGACTCTATATATCTAATATCATCGTTGTTTCATTTGAAATTTCTCAGATTAATGTCATGCATAAAAATCCCAACATACCCATTTTCATGGTCGTGTTCTTTATATTCATCGTGCTCTTTATATTCATCGTCATGGTTGTGTAGTGTTTTATAATGGCCTTCTTCTTTTGATTAAAATTAGTGCCAAAAATATTGTTATGCTTCCACCAATTATTAATATCATGTAGATTTCAAACATCTCAAACTCTTTATAAAACAACACAATTAACCTGACATCGAAATATTTTTTATCACTTTGAGTTAAATATTATAGTTGTTGAACTCTTACATACAAACATTTAATTTATTTTTTATTTTTGTCATGGGTGTTACCAATGTTGTTGTTATTTCCAATAGTTTACATTATAGAATTTATCCTCGATAGAGGATTTGAAACCATCCCATGTCATTTCTTGGGTAGCATTTGTTGTTTATCAAACCTGATATAAAGAAAAATATTCCAACCATTGTCTTAATTACAATATATCCAATGATAAAGACAATATTCCTATACATATGAATCTCCTTTATTATAAATATGATATAAAGTGAGCACTGTGTAACCTAATCTAAGCCAACCTAACCATAACTAATAAACTAATATTAAATGAGTGTTAGGGCCTTAACATAGAGGATTAGGGGCAATAAAATACTCTATGTCAGTCCCTCCATACTTCTCTTTGGATCCTTTCCCTCCCACCCCTATATCTTATCCCCTCTCCCTTAGTCCTTGGCTTGACCTTTAGTTTTTGAGGAATTCGTCTCTCAGCTTGCTTCCCCATCATTAACTATTTGTTTCTCATCCTCTGCTACCCCTTGTAGCCTATAGCCCTCATTTAGTGGTATGGTGATAAAGAATAAGGATCAATGTTCTACATCAAGAGGATGATAAGGGATAAATGTAAAAATCACAACAAAAAAGTGGCCACAAAACCAATAATGAAAAGAGAGAGGCAATAACAATTAGGGTCCAATTTTTCCTCTCAACCAACTATGGAAAATTCCTTCGGAAATTGTACCAAATTGAAATCCAGTAAATGATGACGGTTATGTATTGGAGATACAAAGGAATGGGTAATGTGGAAAATATGTAACCATTAAGAGAAGTGATAAGAGAAAATCAACCAAACATTCATCTCCTTTAGTAAACAAATATAGAAGGAAGTAATATGCTAGAAATGGTAGGGAATTTTTGGAAGGGTATTTTAGGTTCCATAGTAAGTGCAAGAGGGACTTCAGGGGTATTTGCATGCTATGGGATCAATAAAAAATAGAATTGGTTCATTCATATGCAATTCGACATTGGGAATATAATCACGTGGTTCTAAAATATACAATGAGGCATATTCAAATTTTTAATATATATGTTCTGGTGCACTATTGGGAAAAGTAAGAATGTTGGATCTCATTAAGAGCACTGAAAGACTCATTTTTAGCTATCAAAAAAATATTGGTGGGAAATATAAATATGGTATTATCATCATCTAAGAAGAGAATAGGGGTTTACATGAAAGACCCTCTCTAGGAATAAGTGGATGACTCAATTGTAGATTGGGATCTGTTTGATCCAAAATTAAAAAATTAAAGTTCACATGGTTGAACACAAGGATGTTAATGGGGCATATACTCCAATGCTTAGATCAATTTCTCATTCAAAGTTCTAAAGTTTTGGAAAATTTTCACATAGATTTATTTATTCTTCATAGTCAAGAATTATACCATAAGATGATTATGATCACACTTCAAAATGAAAGAGACTATGGGCTAATTATGTTTAGATTAAATACTCTCTTGATCCAAGACTCAAGTTTTATGGATATAATAGAGTAAGTGTGGAATTTAGTACTCATACAAAAGTCTCCTTTGTTCATGTGGGAAACTAAAATAAAAAGGACCAATAAGGAAAATTAATGCATAGTAAAAACTAATATATGTCCCCCATTAGGAGGAAAGGAAGGAGTTTCAACTTCAATTAGAAAATATCCAATTATCCATGGAATAATAATAAGTTACTCTCACACTTCATGTTGAACAAAAGTAACTAAAAATAAAAGTTCTTAAATCTTTTTGCAAAGAACAAGATCAATAGAGGTTGAAATTGAGGAGCCTTTGGTTACAATCAGAATATCAAAACATGTACTTTTTCATAACAAAGATCATGTTAGGTAGTTAAGAAGCCAAATTTAGGAAATCAATTTGTAATCCTGAGAGAAAGTGTCTAAGTATGAAGACCTTCATCGGAGAAGCATATCAACACTTCAAATGTTTGTAAATAGAAGAAGATCCTATCATATGATAGTAATAGCCGAGATTTCCTATAGACCATCCCAATATTGATCACATCAAAAGATAATCAGGTCCTTACTTGGATGCTATAATAGGAGGAAATTATTCTTGTAATTTGGGATTTAAGTTTGGATAAAGCACTTAGGATGCAAAATTTCATGATATCTTTCTATAGGGTTTTTTGGACATTATCAAATCATATGTGTGTATTTTAAGTATATTATGTTGGAAGGAAAAACTTAGGGAGAGGAATAAAATCCTCCTTCTTAGATTTAATCCCAGAGGAGGGCAACCCTTCATCCTTCTCTATATTATTTAGGAATATCTCTCTATGTAATGCCTCTTATACAAATATAACTAAAATAATCTCTCATATATTGAGAAAATTTCTTCCCAAGTTTATTTTATAAAACCAAGATGGATTCATGAGACAATGTTATATTGGAAAATATTAGGTGATTCATTCCAGCTGAGCCAAGAAAGGGAAATGAATAATAATGAAACTTTATATGTCCACTGGATTTAACAGAGTAAGACACTCTTTTCTTTTTAGTTCATAAATAATTTTGGTTTTGTAGAGAGGTTTATTAGTGGGGTAGCATATTGTATAGGGTATCCATGGATACCCCCCTCGGTAAATGGAATATTTGCACCTTTGTTCCAAAGAATACAAGGTCATAGGCCAGGTTTTTCTCTATCCCAATGGTATTGATTCTTATGGCCGAATCATTAGAGAGAAAATTAAAGATGGAAATGATGTATGGGAACCTAATGGGAATTAAAATAATGAGAGGGGTGAAATCTAGTAACCACTTCCAATTCACAAATGAAGCACTCCTTATTGTCATCAACATCCTCATTGTCATTGTAATGATCACCATCATATCGTCACTGGCATGATCATTTTCATCATCATCATCATTGTCATCATTGTCGTCATATATATATATATATATATATATATATATATATATATATATATAAATTAATTTTATAATATATTAATTAAAAAAAGAAAGAAATGTTGGTGCAATTATTTGCATAATATATTACCAAACATAAATTATCAACCGGGATTCGTAATCAATAGATTTGATGCACTATATGTGTCTATAAGAGATAGGTTCCTATGTCTGTTTAGTATAGCTTAGATAAGAAAACCAAAAATAACAAAATACTCAGTTTTCAAAGATAACACTCTTCACACAATTCAAAAATTAGAAAGCAAAACTTGCAATCATGCACTCGAAAGATTTTGCTCAGATAATGCCTTGTCCATTTACAAGCTCTTGAAGTGGAAATATGGAATTTGAATTAGTTATCTGTAGATACTACCCTTAACAATAACTAGCAAGCAAATCTGGGCACACTTCAACAATAACAAAAAATAAAGTTCATGGTAAAACTCTCAAGCAAACAGTCAATCAAAAATGTTCTTTCTCACATGACAAGTTTGTTCACTATAGGCTTATGAAATTAAAATATGAATGTAGATCTTATCTCCTAGAGAATTTAAACTAAAAACAATTAACACTATGTTTTAGAATATATAAATGCTTCACACAACATCAAACTTAGAAGAGAAAACTGATAACAAAACTTCTCACATAAACAGTAAATAAAAAAAGGTTCTTTCTTAGGTAACAAGTATGTTCATTCCAAACTTATGAATTAGAGAGATTAACTTAAGAGCTTGTTTCCTGTAGCAATCAAAACAATTATTAACAATCAACTCCAGCCACTCTTGAAATAAAAATCAATTTTCAGTATGTTCTATCAAGCAAATCATTTTTAGTATAAGGAACAATTCAACATGACTGAGGGACTTTATTATGGAGCATGAAGATGAGATATAAATTCCTCTGGTTCCTGTACATACTGAAAACACTACGATCATAAACTCAAAATATCATTTACTTAACAATCCCACCCTTCAAACAATTAAATAACATTCTCCAATATTAGAAAAGGAAAATATTTGTTCGATCTAGGATCTGATTATTCACACCAATTCAAAACAAATGATTTAATTTTGAACTATTGAAATGGATTTAAAATCATTGAAAACAAACTAGTGTGAAATATTCACACAATCACACAAATTATATACAAGGAGGTTTACCTTGGTTGGGACGGTGGGCCCTTGTCGAACCAACAAGGTACCTCTAAAATGATAACAGGCTAAAACGTTCTAATCATACCCAGAAATTGCACAACAGATCGTTTTTATTTCTTCAAATGGTAAATTGAATCAACAGCCCATCATCTCGTACATCAAAACAATATGCATCATTTTGTTCATTACATCCATACGTATCTCTGTGTATCATATCTCTTATACAACATCCCTTATAAAGAAGGTGAGTTGATACGATCCAGATCCAAGGATAAGCATCAAACTATTTTTAAAATACTATAATTGGAAATTCATATCGAATCTTTAGGAATGGATGTCATCCTCATGACAGGAAGTGCATGAGTGATGAATTCTATTGTGATATCAAAACCAATTTGGAGTCATCGATCCAACTGATTTCTTGGAATCTTCAACAAAAAAATCGTCCAACAAATGATTTCTGGAAATAACAATTGGTATCGGAATACACACAGTCGTTTGGTACCAAAATAGCATAGTCGCATTGGTATCAGAATAGGCATAGTTGTTTGGTACCGGAATAACACAGTCACACTGGTATCGGAATAGCATAGGCTGGAACTGGAATAACACAAGCTAATACTGGAATAGAACATGGTAGTACCAGATCAATTTTATGCGGTTTTGTTGGTACCAGATCAATGCTGCTCAAGATAAAATGATTAGGATAATGTAAAATCAACTATTTTAATTGAATTAACTCAAGCAAATCAAACAAAACATTCCTTAACCATAAGTTACCTCTCTATGCACATGAACATGGTCATTAAGTGTATTTGTGGAGGAAACAGTCAATTATATATACATAGCATAGGTAAAATAGGCTCAGATAGGGGGTAATAAAGGGTATTAGAAGTGTCAAAATGGAGAATCAACATTCCCCCATGCTTAAGTCATTCCATGTCCTCATGCAACAATGATCTTCAAATTTTAAAATTGATGGTACTCTTCACTTGATCAAGCATTCCCCAATGTTCCACCCTTATTCTGTGCCTAAGTTCATGTTATACAATATAAACTTTATGTCCTATGCTTCACATTCTTACCCATGGAAAAGTAGTTATGACATAAAAGTGGAGTCATGAGTAATAGATTAGATCTGTTAGTGATTTGACGTTAATTCTTATCCAATATGTTGAGGATCATAGTTAAGAGAAAGGGATAGATGTGACTCTAATATGATTATAGGATAGTGGCCAATATTTTTCATAATGACTTTGACTAATAGGCCCCCCCTTGGCTATATTACCTTTAAAACAAAATTGATGTAAGCATAGTTTAGATCTCATTTGAAGAGAGGAACACATAAAAGAATACATCTAGGATGATTAACTCATTTCTTATCCAAGTTTTTAGAGATGAACCTCTTCTTGCTTAGGTAAGGTGAATTACAAATATCGAGGGTCCCACTTCTCATGCAAACCTATTTATTTTAAAATATAGAACTCTAAAGTGGATACTTGAAGGTTCTTAAGAACATCTTCCGAGAGATATAAAGGTCATCTCCTAGCCTTGATTTGATAGTGATTGCTTCAGAATGAGACCCAGGGGTTTTTGTTCAGTTTTAGGTGTGCCACTTTATGTTTTTCAACTCCCTTTACCTAGCATAACCCCTCTGCTAGCAGGCATGTTCAGTACCCCGACAGGTTTACCTTAGTACCATACAAGCATGGCCCCACCGCCAGCAGGTCTGTTCAGTACCCCAGCGAGTTTACTTGTACTACCTGATACTTTATTTTTATTATATTACTCAAAAGATTTAGAATAATGTATATTGTTCATTGGAAGTTTTAGATTATAAGGAAGGCAGGTGGTACAAGAGTGTTTTAGAGTTATTAGGCACATAATTAATTATTTTCAATTATCCCAAGGGTGATGTCATCCACATTCAAATTAAATCTCAGCTATTCAATGTATAATGGAACATATGAGATAATGACTAAGAGGTCCCTCTAGTTAATCCTATTAGGGCTCTCATGAATGTTCATTGGGTTTTGCAAGGGCGGTCCACCACATGAGGTTTTCATCAATACCTCCCAAGAAAAACTTGTAAAGATAAACTTGGATAAAAACTTGTTTGAATCAACTAGGTTAGTATTTGACATAATGGTGTTACCACTTTTCAATGGATATTTCAATTAGCAATCACTTCTTCAAAATGATGAGGTAATAAGACACGTGCACCCATTATCATATAGAGCTAAATTTGAAAATATGTTCTTAAAGGAGAGCAAGGATGATTCATTCAAGGTTGAGTGTATAAATGTAGGATGAATATGTACATGAGAGTAAAAACAATTCAACACAAGACTTAAATGATCCTGTATAGAAAGAACATGAAGAGATTATCCCATTCCTCCGATTACCTAAAGTGAAAACAACTTTAAGCACATGAAAAAGATCATATCACTTTGGAATCAGTACTAGATAAGTAATGGAGCAGGTTTCTGCAATACTGGAACAGAAAAATGAAAATAATTAACAGGGGGTAGAAACAGAGTGACGATATGTATACGAGGGCTTGCAGAAGTTCATGGTAGGAAGCGTGCAATAATTGAGAGTAACCATATGTTTACTGCATAATTAGTCTAATTCCTTAGTAAAACGAAAAAATGTTGAGTTTATACATCCTATTGCTTGAAGAATTTAAATCGAGCAACAAAACTTGAATATATGATTAGAGATACCAACACCTTATTACCAGTACTGGATCACCTGAGTACTGGATGAGCGTAGACCTAGTGATTTTGAAACTTTTGTAGGTTGCACCTTTGTAGAAGTTGTTGGTGTTTTCTGCAAACTAGAATTTGTAGACTTCTCCTTGTGGCTGGCATACTCTTAGTATCAAGTTGTAGAAGATGCTAGCAATCACTGTTGTTGTAGGAAGAAACATGTGAATTTTTATCATGCTAGAAAAACATTGTTGTTGTTGCCACTTCCATTTTATTAAAAAAATAAACCTAACTTCTATTGTCTCAGCAACCACTCCCCCGTGCTTGACGATTTGCATGGCCTCATGAAAACAGTGTGAGATGGTAAAAGGATTCTCATAGGGTTGCGAACATCTGCTAAAAACAAACCAATAAAATTAATTAAAACTAGGTTTTTATTCATGCTTAAAAACATAAAATTTAGGGAAAATGTCAAAAGTTGAATTATTAGCTATGAATAAAATAGTTTGGAATTAACATTCAGTTTCAACTGCTATTAAAAAGATCACTTAATTAATCATCCTTGTGAAATAGCGGTCTTAAAATAGATAGGTAAAGATAAAGCATGAATGCATCATTTTTAACAACTTAAGGAAAAAGAAGAAATTTGAAGAAATAGGTCATGAAGCACTCCCTTAAGTGTTATCTTCCATTGACAAGGATTTATTCTCTGCTTTTGTAAACCTTCCAATATTATGTGTGCATTCGGAGGATGAAGAGATTCCTTTCTAATAAGATTCCAAACAAAATCATCATAACTTTTAAAAAGAAATCTACTATAGGAACAAAAGATCTTAAACTGATTTCTTTATTATCTATTGACATTCCCATTTATGAAAAGTATGAAAGATAGGTTGCATTGTACTTATGTGAAAAATTTATTTATTTATTTACCTATCCTACTCTAATTGAAAAAAAAAAAATGTCCTTCAAGTATAGGAATACTTCCAATGAAGCCATGTGCGTAACAGGGTTAGAAATATATCCATACATTGGTTTAAAAAATAAATTTTAATGCATAACGGAGTATGAAGGACCGACTGCTTTGATTATGAGATCAAGAAATAATGAAAAATATAAGAGTGGTGTGACCTAATAACTAATTGAAACCATATTTCAATAGGATCACTATATTCTTGTTTCTCTTCTTTGTTTATGTCACACTGAATGTCCTCCTCTACCATGCTATGCAGATTATCCTCTTCAAGATGATTGGTCTTTGGAGTACATACAGGATCTGCTGAGAGGCATGCTAAAGACTCCTCAATATCATGTTCCACTAGTTTCTCTCCATTGAATTCTATCCATGATTCTTTATTCTCCTCAACAAATTGACAAGAGGAATTCGACGAGACTTCTAAATCTTCCTGTGGAGAGACAACTAGATTCTTGATTGTTGTCAAGATATGCTCTTCTTGAGAGGTGGATATCCCAGTTGCTACTAGAATGTGAGAAAGTTCTTGGAGGAACATTCTTCAAGCTCTTGATCATCCTTGAATTACTCTAGCTGGCTGATGATCCATGCCTCACAACACAAATTAGTACTCGGGGGGTTCTTACAACACCCCAAACATGATTTCTCATCAAAGATATGAATTTTAAAACCATTTGTAAAAAAAAAAAAACACCAAAATTGAACTCCTTGCATTACTGGGACCCTGTTGTCACCAGGTTATCGGTTCACACAAGTTAGCTCATCATAAATAAAACTAAATTTACATAAATAAAAACACACTTGCATCAAAATAAGAGAGGACAACCTAACTTTGGAGAAACCCCACCAAAGTAGATGCATGGGCTCTTCCCTCATATCTTACCGTCTTCTCTCCTCCCTTAGGTCATCCACAAAACCAATCCAAAACCATTAAATAAATCTAATTCAAATACTACCTATTACTGTTTACAACTCCCCGACAATGACGCCAAAATGTTGGTGCAATTATTTGCATAATATATTACAAAACATAAATTATTAAATGGGATTCGTAATCAATAGAGTTGATGCACTATATGTGACAATAAAATATAGGTTCCTATGTTTGTTTATTATAGATTAGATAAGAAAACCAACAATAACAAAATACTCAATTTTCAAAGATAACACTCTTAACACAATTCAGAAATTTGAAAGAAAAACTTGCAATCATGCACTCAAAAGATTTTTATTAGATAATGCCTTGTCCATTTACAAGCTCATGAAGTGGAAAGATGGACTTTGAATTAGTTATCTGTAGTTACTACCCTTAACAACAACTAGCAAGCAAATCTGGGCACACTTCAACAATAACATAAAATAAAGTTCATGGTAAAACTCTCAAGCAAACACTCATCGAAAAGGTTCTTGCTCACATGAAAAGTCTATTCACTATAGGATTATGAAATGAAAAGATGAACTCGGATCTTATCTCCTAGAGAAATTAAACTAACAACAATTAACACTACGTTTTAGGATATCTAAATGCTTCACACAACATCAAACTTAGAAGAGAAAATTGATAACAAAACTTCTCAAATAAACAGTAAATCAAAAAAGGGTCTTTCTTAGGTAACAAGTATGTTCATTCCAAGATTATGAATTAGAGATATGAACTTAAGATCTTGTTTCTTGTAGAAATCAAAACAATAATTAACAATCAACTCCAGCCACTCTTGAAACAAAAATCAATTTTCACTATGTTATATCAAGCAAATCGTTTTTAGTACAAGGAACAATTCAACATGAGCGAGGGACTTTATTATGGAGCATGAATATGAGATATAAAGTCCTTTGGTTCCTTTAGATGCTGAAAACACTACGATCATAAACTCAAAATATCATTTACTTAACAATCCCATGCTTCAAACAATTAAATAGCAATTTGCAATATTAGAAAAGGAAAATATTGATTCGATCTAGGATCTGATTATTCACACCAATTAAAAACAAATGATTTAATTTTGAACTCTTGAAATGGATTTAAAATCATTGACAACACACTACTATGAAATGTTCACACAATCACACAAATTATATACAGGGAGTTTTACCTTGGTTGGGACGGTGGGCCCTTGTCGAACCAACAAGGTACCTCTAAAACGATAACATGCTAAAACATTTTAATCATACCCAGAAATTGCATAACAGATCGTTTGTATTTCTTCAAATGGTAAATTAAATCAACAACCCATCATCTCATACATAAAAACAATATGCATCATTCTGTTCATTACATCCATACGTATCTCTATGTATCCTATCTCCTATACAACATCCCTTACAAAGAAGGTGAGCTGATACGATCTAGATCTAAGGATAAGCATCAAACTATTTTTAAAATATTATAATTGGAAATTTATATCGAATATTTAGGAATGGACTTCATCCTCATGACATGAAGTGCATGAGTGATGAAGTCTATCATGATATCAAAACCAATTTGGAGGCTTCGATCCAACTAATTTCTTGGAATCTTTAACAGAAAACTCGTCCAACAAACGATTTCTGGAAATAGCAATTGGTACCGGAATACACATAGTCGTTTGGTACCAGAATAACATAGTCGCACTGGTACTAGAATAGGTGTAGTTGTTTGGTACTGGAATAGCACAGTCACACTGGTACCAGAATAACACAGGCTGGTACCGGAATAGCATAGGGCAGTACCAGAACAATGTTATGCATTTTTTTTGGTACCAGATCAATGCTGCTTAAGATCAAATGATTAGGATCATGCAAAATCAACTATTTTAATCGAATTAACTCAAGAAAATCAAACAAAACATGCCTTAACCATAAGTTACCTCTCTATGCACATGAACAGGGTCATTAAGTGTATTTGTGGAGGAAACAATCAATTATATATACATAGCATAGGTAAAATAGGCTCAGATAGGGGGTAATAGAGGGTATTAGAAGTGTCAAAACGAAGACTCAACAAGAAAGAAAATTCAAACAAACAAAAGTGCACAGGTCATTTGAAGAGACAAGAGACAAAGGCGTCGAGCAACAAAGACATAGCCAAGATCAATAGAAATAGAGAAAAGGCATCGAGCGACAGAGACAAAGATAAGATCGACAGAGATAGAGAAGGAGGGTGAACATGTCACCGTCAAAATTGGTAATTTATTTGAATTTCTTCCTTTTCTAGTTTTCATATGAAAGCAATGTTGAAATCATAAACTGATTTTTCAAATGGGATACCAAGAGACGTTAAAGGGTATTTTTTTTTTGTTTACAAAGGGTTGGTAAAGATATATGAAAGGATAGGTTCGTGGGCTTTGTCTTCAAACTCACAAGGCTCCAATCAAGTCGGGGTTTGACCCAACACACATATTCAATGAGTCTATACAAATAAATAGGTACGTTCAAGCCTCACAGATTACCAGTCTCGAAAAAAATATAAAAAAGAATGAGAGTGTTATAACCATGACTAAATCACTATATAAAAACACCAATATGCTATAAAAGGTGGATAGTATCACAATGGTGAGAATGGATCATACCTATGTTGAAACTACATGGGATAGCTTGATAAAAAATAGGTGGGTATGGACACTAGTGACCTTAAATTCACCTAAACACATTACTATGTAGAAAACATAATGTAAATTGCATTCTATTTAAACCATAAGCATGCACCCTACATCTTGTCCAATGTTAGATTCTGAAAAAATCTTGGTGATGGGTGTGCCCTTCATTTCTTGATTGAGAACACCAATAAATACCTATATCCAAAATATCTCAAGTAAGTATACCATTGATCCATGCATACTATACTTATTTGTTGGAGCTTGGCCCTCACTCACCACTTTGTGAGATAAAAGAGGAGGGACAAAGTCAACAAAACAAGCCAATCCTTCACATAACAACTATGTGAATAATTTATCACACCCATATTTGACCTTGAAACCCTGCAAAAATGCCAATAGAAAGGGCTTGATCTTGGCCTTATGTGCAATTGAGTGAAAAACTAAATATCAAAATGAGTGAAAAAATAGGGTAAATGCATATGTGCAATTGAGGTCAAATCTCCACCCTTCGATTTGAATAGAGGGCTATGATTTGTTTCCCAAAAAACATGCAACCAATCAAATTTACTTAAAGGTTTAATGTGATGTACTGTGCAGTAGTTTGTGCACTTATTTCCATATATTTCCATGGACAAATGTTTTTTCAAGTGAAACGATCACGTTACATATATTTTGTAAAATGAATGGTTGTCATTATTTATACTTTTTCTAGTTCTTGAGACAAGGCTAAGACTCTATGTCATTTCCTTAGCTTACACTAAATGTAATTGTTTATGATTTGAACTATTTAACCCTTGCAATATAAACTTAAGATAAAAATTGGCACAAACATCACTACGAACCATATCTTACAGGTATTACATAATCAAGAAGCAATGACCAACACATAATTACCATTACCCAAAAGAACCTTGTCCACCAACCATGCCATTCACATTGTTTGCATACTAATTCTCTCATGTATTTCATATTTTCAAGTGACATGTAGCGATATGAGTTAACATCATAGTGATGTGTTTTCATAGAAATAAACATGACATAACACCATCATAAACATAAAACCATTGGGAATCATCTGTTAGAAAAACAAGACTGTGGAGCAATAAAATAAAACAAATGTGAAAACAAAACACAGAAGATACACAATACAATAGAGACACAGAATTACGTGCTTCACCCAGTGTGGGCTACGTACACCAGAGAAATTGCCAGGTCCTTCCTTTATTATTATCTATCATATGAAGGGATACAACCTACAACAAACCCGTTGTAACTTCCTCTTCTTTCTCTCACAGTCTCCTATCTCAGAATACAATATTCTCCATCAACCATAGCCGCAATACATTTCCCTCATAAAAGAGGGTTTCCTTCTAGGGAAAAAAACCCTAACATAATCTCTATCGTTAGATATGTGCCTTATAATGAACAGTCCAGATTTATAATGAAATTACAATATACATTTACAAGGCAATTTTTCCTTTGGGGGGCCGCTTTCCCCAAGACGCCCCAGCCGGGGGGATAGCCCCTCTAGACCCTGCAGAGGGGGTACCCCCTCTTCACTCCCCCGCGTGGAAGAGTTTACATAATTCTGGGGTGTAAATACTTCATGGGGTATAAACACGACTGAAAGTAAAAGACCTCTGAATCAGGAAGATAATCAGGCTCCACAACCAACAATCTCCCACTTGGAAACTGATCTCAACAACTCCACCGCTGCTATATATGCTGGACTCTGAACCTTCTTGGACCTGGAAAATTTCTCATATTCATATTCATTCTTGAAGACCAACTGAAACTAAGCAGGAACTTAGTTTCTCCCTGGTTACTCCCTTTGTTAACATGTCTGCAGGATTCTGGCTAGTGTGTATCTTTTCCAACTTCAAATGTCCATCTTCCAAGGTGGATCGTATGAAGTGGTACCTCAACTGTATATGCTTAGTATTCGAATGGAAGGTTGAGTTATTTGCAATATGAATGGCACTCTCACTGTCACAGTACAACTTGCTATTCTCTTGCTTCTTTCCCAATTCCTCTATAAACCTCTGTAACCAAATCATCTCTTTACTAGCCTTTGTAGCAGCAACATACTTTGCCTCTGTTGTTGAAAGTGAAACAACCTTTTACAGTTTTGAAATCCAACTTACTGTTATTCCACCTATAGTAAACACATACCCTGTGGTACTCCTCCTGCTATCTTTATCACCTGCCATATCTAGTTTCTGAACCTCCAAAACATAATGCATGATTAGCAGTACCTCTCAAGTATATGAGAATCCACTTTACTGCCTCCCAATGTTCTTTACCTGGATTGTTCATATATCTTCTCAC
>JZKD02S1685176.1:519475-564706 GCA_000966675.3 Picea glauca | reverse complement strand
CCACAGGAAACTGAACCAAGTCCCAAGTCTGGTTATTTTCCAAGGAATCCATTTCCTCTTTCATGCCTTGCTCCCACTTCTTTTTGGTGTCTACCTGCATTTCCTCTTCATAACAATCTAGTTCACCAGAATCAGTGAATAATAAATAATACAATGAAGGAGAGTATCGTTCAGGGGGTATACTTAACCTGGTAGATATTCTAACAACACTTGCAGGTGTTTGAGGTACCTGTTTCTCCTGTTGTTGTACATTTTGATTTTCAAGTTCCTTTGGAATTTCTTTTTCAGTGATCTCATCAAGCACTGTGTATTCTTTTTTTTCTTTTTCCTATTTCTTTACCTGCAACTGATCTTTGTACATGGCCTTCTCATTGAATATGACATCTCTACTCCTAATGATTTTTTTATTTTCATAATTGAATATGGTGTTGGCTAAACTAAAAGAGGGTTGCCTTCTAGGGAAAAAAACCCTAACATAATCTCTATCGTTAGATCTGCAACTTATAATGAACGGTCCATATTTACAATGAAATTACAATATACATTTACAAGGGAATTTTTCCTTCGGGGGCCCGCTTGCCCTGAGATCTCCCAGCTAGGGAGATAGCCCCCCCAGACCCCGCAGAGGGGATACCCCTCCTCTGCACTCCCCCGCGTGGAAGAGTGTACATACTTCTAGGGTGTAAATACTTCATGGGGTATAAACATGGCTGAAAGTAAAAGACCTCTGAATCAGGAAGATAATCAAGCTCCACCACCAACATCATCTGTTGAGTTTCTATAATTTTTAGCTCTCGGTAATTACCATGAATCTCTCTTGCTAGGAGAATCCTTTCATCAACCTTATTTCTAGATGTTTTCATCTAATGCATACAAAATATTTACATATCCACATAGAATTTATCATAGACTTCTCCTCAGAAAATATCCCAAGTGCATCAATGAATGTATTATATTCCCAAATCCGGGAAGGATAACCCAACCTGGACTGTATATCGTTGGTTCTTAAGTTTGCTTTCTTGTTCTGGGAAATTCGTTGATGAGTAATGATACTCCTTCATGATATGTACTATCCTTCAAGCACGCTTGTTTCCATGAAAATAGACATATGGTCTTGCATGTTTGTCAACTGTCATCAAGGACAACTATGTTACCTTCTATAGCTTCTATAATCCAGGTCTCAAGCATGAATGTATTCAAGAAACAAGATTGGTATATGTGATTTTTTCACTTTTGACCTTAAGTTGTTATGTGCTTGAGAGATATTGTTCTCAAGGCTGCAATCTATGTCTTTAAGTGCTCACAGACTTTGAATGTTGTTGTCTTTCAATAACAATAGGCATTTACAATCACAAAATTTATCAACACTTTCAATGCCAAATGAGGAAAGAAGGGAATATTGTTATTCATTGTCATGATCACTAGGACACTTGTCTAAATAATCTCAACTCTATCCTTAGTGTGGCCATATGATTTTCTTATAAATAATGAATCTCCTTGATATCCAAACACTATCAATCAACCTTTCTGAATTGTAAGCATACTTCAAAGGTTGTAGGCTTCAAGTTAGTACCACTATGACTTTATCACTTACTGTAATAAATATTTTCTAGCTACATCAATTACTTGGTCTGCAATTTGACTATAATAGCACATTTATTCAAGAGTATTGTTGACCATATTCATTACCATTTGAGTGTGCACGTAATTTACTAACAATATTGTTCATCAAATATGACAACATGCTTTTGTGAGTTATGGGCATGTATGACTCAAGTATCATATCTTTGAGCATCATCATTACTTCCTTAACAGATTTGGGCATGGATATGTTTGCAGGATGTCTAAGATAGGAAATTTTATTTTGATCAAGAGTCTTAAGATGGTTTGGACTCCTTCACAATTGTTTATTGTCCCTGAGATAATTCAATCTACATACATGCATACTTAGGCTTATTGTGATCAGGGTTTAAGAGTAGGGCCTTGCTTGATGTTCAAATTATTGTCAATGAATTATTGTAGTAAGCCAACTCTTGGCTAGGGAATTACTGGATGTTTGTTGCAATAAGGATTGACCACATTAAGCACTCGATTTGTCCTGTTGGTATTTTGAATACATTAGATGTCAAAGGATTTAATATCTATCATAGTTCTAAGAGGATTAAGCCATGCTACTTACCCTATAGCCTAGTCATAATACTAAGCCTACTTCAATAAGCTCAGATTCACCCACAAATGTTGTGGCAGATTTAGAAAGGGATTCAACAACTTCCTTAGGTGTTGACATAGGGTTGCAGTAGGAATATTAGGGTGCAACCTTTCTTCCTTATAACTGTAATAACTGTGACTAGGGATTGATATCCTTATTGGGCCTACGGCTAGGTCCCAAGGACCTCCTTATTTGCTGTGAGTATGTTGAGGTAGCCTTATAATAGGCTACCATCCTCATCAGACAAGCCTCCAAAATATCGAGCGAATATACAAACAAATTTGGCTAGGTTCTTCCCTCCTTTTACTATTGTGGCAGGGCTAAAGCCATTATTCCTTCGCTCATATATTAGAAACAAGATTCCAATAGTTTGTAAATAGTACACCCCCCTTATTGTGTTTTATTTTTATGAAACAAAACAATTTTATGTAGATGGTGGCCTCAATATCTAATACCGTGTTGAATTCAACATAAAAATGTATTTTTATGTTGAGTTTCTATGATTTTCATCCCTCCGTAATTACCATGGATATCACTAATAATTACACATTGAAAATATTCAACAATGTCATGGACAATAAGATCACAGAGCTATATAGTCATGTAAAACAAAACAAAGGAGATCACAGATAAGACACAATACTTACCATGACAGATTGAGATTTGATGTAGGAGCATCATCAACAAGTACACGTGGAAGAACAACTTAGCGCATGAGGAAAAATTTGGAATCTCGAATGATGGTCGTTATTGTAATCTTTTGAAGTTGATAGAAAACAAAAGAGGAAAGATCACACGCGTGGATAAAATGAGCACACGTGACCTGAGAGATTAACCCTAGTATCATTGTAACAACAATTAAGTAGCATTTAGTTTTTTTTCTTTTGTATAAAGAGAGGTTTCATACGCCCAGAAGAGGGGTTACAAAAATTATGAGAAAGTATGTTAGGGTCCTAACCCGCACATAGGTAGAACAATATATTCAAATGTAATAAAGGTCAATATTAATAAGGCCTTGCAATAAAATAGAATAAGTCGAATGTAAGAAGACCTAATAGAATCTTCCACTTCTAGAAGGATCTTCCTCTAGATGCTTCTTTTGATAGACATATTTAGTATAAATAGGAGTCGAGGGTATGAGAACCCTAACTTGGATATTATTATAATAGATCTCTGCTCGACTAAAGGTTTCCCCCTTGAAGTGGCCTATGAACATTACTCTCAGAATCAAAGTGTTATTTATGTTGTTATTCTTATATCATTTTAGTGTTATTGTGGTGATTGTTCTGGTTATATTGCTATTATTCTGCCATTTCTATCATATTATTTATGTTCTGCATACTTTTTATATCTGGTATATTACAAGTGGTATCAAAGCACTTTCCTCGGCAGAAATTGTGGGTAATTTTTTTCAGGGTAGAGACGTATTCCAACATCTTTAAGCCACAGAGATCTGTCGTTACGCGCATAAACCCATGGTTGAGGGATTCATACACACAAGAAATGCAAATGGTACTTAAGCGCACATCTGTTGGCCACCCTTGTAACCCCTGTTGGTACTCCTTCGAGTGGTAGAAAATCAGACAACACCTGTGTACGGATCGACCTAGATTACCTGAAGCCATCTTTAGATAAATCGATCAGCCACCTGACTGCTATAGTGCCACCGAGAACAACACTCGGGAAGATACTCTCTAGTACCTGGGTAGTCGAGTAGTACAGATAAGTGTATGGTCTAGCCTCCTTAGTTAGTTCCCTGAGATATTGGGTCGAGTACTATTGTTGGACCCTGCACGTATATCATAGAGATATAGCATAGGGCAAACCCTTGCCTGTAGAACCCTTGATTACCTAACCCTTGGAGATAGAAGCATAAACAAATTATAATAGAAAATATCTATTGCCAGCAACTGTGTTCTGGTTTCCAAATCGCTACACATTTCTTCCTAGTTAAGCATTTGGGAATTTCATCACTGCAATATTCTTTAGATCGGAGTATAATTCCACAGGTGTAAAAAAAAAGAAAAAAGTTTGGAATTTTTTTCACCATTATTTTAGATCTATTCCATTGGATTCATCTCTTTTCCCTTATCACATTCATACATATCATTTTTCGGCAAAATTTTTGACCCCACCAGCCCCTTTTCAGTTCCCTCATCCTCATGGCCCATACCTGTAGCCCAGACTTAGAATCTCGCTTCAATACCTTGCAATCCAATCTCACCGAGACCCAACAAGAAGTGAAACAACTCAGTGCCAATGTTGTCGCCATCAATACAACCATGCAGTCCTCAATGGAGGAAATCAAACAAGACCTGATCACCCAGCTTGAATCTGTATTTTTGACGCTCTGCATAAAGCTGCATATCCCTACATATCACCCTTCCTCTGAGTCACTTCCACATCCTAAAGCTGAAAATTCCTCTCATTCCCATAACTTTCAGCACCGTCACTTTCAACGTGACCTATGCCTTCCGTGGGTGGATGTGACCAAATTCGATGGCTCGAACCCCACTGGTTGGGTAACCCAAATGGAACATTATTTCTTTTTATACGACATTACAAATGACTTGGCCAAAGTCCAGTATGGTGTTCTCCATCTAGATCAAGAACGTTGGCAATTTTGGCAATGGAAAAAAACTTATCATCAAGGGTATATTTCTTAGACACACTTTGTGGCAGAGATTTATGAACGCTTTGACACTGACACCAACCATTTGGGTCATTTGACAAAGTTAAAACAACCAGGAATAGTGGAAGACTTTATAGATGCCTTTGAGTGCCTAGCTTTTCGGACAGAGGGCATGTTTGATGCCTTTTTTCGAGAGTGTTTTATCAGTGGCCTCAAGGTTGAGATTCAGGCCCATGTCCTCATAGCTTGGCCTTAGAGTTGGGTGGAGGCTACTAAAAGAGATAAATAAGAACAACAAGTTGTATCTTCTCAAAATCGAAAACCCTCCTTTATCCCTCACACTAAAACAGTAAATCCCACTACTCCCTCCGCTCCACTAAAGATCCAAAAATTGACCAAGGTTGAAATGGATGAATGCCAACTCAAAGGCCTTTTTTATAATTGTGATGACAAATATTTCCCAGGACACAAATGTAAGGAACAAAATCTTTTTATGGCCATATCGAAGGATATTTCGAAAGAGGATATTGAAAATCCCCTTGTATATGAGTCACCTGAAACCACTGACATAACCCCTCCCTCAGACCCTCCCGAAGTTTAACCAGTCATTTCCCTCAATGCTCTCACTGACTTCTCCACCCCCCAAACCCTCAAGTTAATCGATTACATCAAGCATAGGAAGGTCATCAATCTGGTTGATAGTGGAAGCACCCATAATTTTGTTCATCATCGCATTGCCCAAGAAACGAATTTCCACATCCATGCCGTCAATAATTTCCAAATCATGATTGCCAATGGTGGCTCCATGAAATGTGGAGGGCATTGTGAAAATGTGCGTCTCCAAATTGGTGACTACCATCTAAAATCTCATATGTTTTCTATCGACATGGGAGGTTGTGACATTGTGTTGGATGCAGACTAGATAAGGACTTTGGGTCCCATTCTCATGGATTTTAAGGAATTAACCATGCAATTTGACCAGGAGGGCCACCAATATAAGTTCCAAGGAATCACCGTCGGTTCACAAAATTTTCTCAAAAAAGGTCATTCTGGTGTTATTGCCCAACTCCATTCCATACACGTAACAGAGACACCCTCGGTTCCACAAGACCTCCAAGCCATCCTTTATAAACATCAAGTGGTATTTTCCACTCCCCAGGGACTCCCTCATTCCTATGGTTTTCATGATCATTCCATTCCCCTTGTACCCGAAAGCCTTCCTCCCAATATCCATCTGTATCGTCACCCCTTTTCCCAAAAAAATGAAATTGAGAAACTGGTCAAGGAACTCCTTAATGCAGGCATTATCCACCCTAGTATGAGCTCCTACTCTTCTCTTATGGTCATGGTCCTGAAGAAACAAGGTTCTTGGCGAATGTGTCCTAACTTCCGTTCCCTCAACAAACTTACCATGAAAGAAAAATTTCCCATTCCTGTCATTGATGACCTCTTGGATGAATTGAGTGGCGCCCAATTCTTTACTAAACTTTATCTTCGTTTGGTCTACCACCAGATACATATGAAAGAGGCAGACATTCCCAAGACTCCCTTTAGAACTCACAAGGGACACTATGAGTTTTTGGTTATTCCCTTTGGCTTGTGTAATTCCCCCTCCACCTTCCAAAGCCTCATGAATCACATCTTTCATCCTTTTCTCCGTCATTTTGTCTTAGTTTTCTTTGATGATATCCTCATCTATAGAAAAACCTAGACAAAACATCTTTCTCATGTGGATCGAGTTCTCCATCTACTCTCTCAACACCAACTTTTCCTAAAACAATCTAAATGTGCTTTTGGCACCTCAGAAGTCAAGTACTTGGGTAATTTGGTTGGCAAGGACAACATTGGGGTGGATCCTAAAAAGATTGAAGCTATGCAAGAATGGCCTCACCCAAAGAATCTCAAAATCTTGTGTGGATTTTTAGGCTTAACAGGTTATTATTAAAAGTTTGTTAAGAATTATGGAAAGATTGCAGCACCTCTCACTACACTTCTAAAAAATAACTCTTTCAATTGGACCCCAGCCACTGCTCAAGATTTTCAAACCTTGAATATGGCCATGTGCACCACTCCAGTCCTAGCCCTTCCTGATTTCACAAAGACCTTTGTCTTGGAATGTGATGCTTCAGGGAAAGGAATTGGTGTTGTCCTTATGCAAGAGGGTCGGACTGTGGCCTTTACCAACAAGCAACTATTTGAAATAAATATGGGAAAATCAATCTATGAAAAGGAAATGTTGGCTATTCTTCATGCTATTGATCTGTGGCTCCCTTATCTATTGGGGCAACACTTCCAAATTAAGACAAACCATCAAAGGCTCAAGTATTTTATGGAACAACACATTTCCTCCTCGGAGCAACAAAAATGGGTGACTAATCTCTTTGGATATGATTATGAGATAATTTATAAGAAATAAAAAGACAATGTGGTTAAGGATGCACTTTCCTGAAAATATGAAGATGAAGGATCCCTTTTTTCTCTTTCCTTCATTGTACCAATTGGCTCCAAGCCATTTGCCAAGAATGGCTACAAGATCCCAAAAGTTTGCATTTCATCCAAAAATTGCAGTCCAATGCTCCATCTTCCCCAGGGTACTCTTGGATCAATGATGAGCTTTGATACAAAGCCTGTTTGTATTTAAGTAAATAATCAAAACTTAAATCCACGGTACTTTTTGAGCTTCATGCTAAACCCAAAATGGGGCACTCCGGGTTCACCAAAACCTATGAAAGGGTCAAACATTTTTTTTTTTAGGATGGTATGAAACAAGACATTCATAATTTTGTCATTGAATTTGATGTGTGTCAATGCAACAAGGGAGAAACAGTTAAATCTCCGGGCACACTACAACCGCTTCTGATTCCACCTGCTATTTGGAGGGATATCTCTATGGATTTTATTACAGGCTTACCCAAATCGGGAAATAAATCAGTCATCATGGTGGTTGTTGATCACCTTTCCAAGTATTTTCATTTTTTCACTCTTCAACACCCATTTACAGCATCCATGGTGGCTCAACGTTTCATGGATCAGGTCTTCAAGCTTCATGGCATGCCGCACTCTATTGTTTATGATCGCGACCCAACTTTCACTAGCAATTTTTGGCAAGAATTGTTCAAGCTACAAGGCACCCAATTGCATCTCAACACAGCTTATCATCCCCAGACTGATGGTCAAACAAAATTTGTCAGCAAGTGTTTGGAAACATATTTGAGGTGTTTTGCCTTGGAAAAGAAAAAACAGTGGGCTCAATGGTTACCCCTAGTTGAATGGTGGTACAACACTTCATACCATACAACTACATGCATGACTCCTTTTAAAGAAATATATGGACAGAAGCCACCTTCATTTCTCTCATAATTACCTAGTGTCTCGAAGGTCTAGGCGGTTGACCAAACACTTACAGTTCAAGAGGCTATTCTTTGTACCCTCAAAGAGAATTTGGTCATGACACAGAATCACATGAAG
Source organism: Picea glauca (assembly GCA_000966675.3). Lineage (NCBI taxonomy): Eukaryota > Viridiplantae > Streptophyta > Pinopsida > Pinales > Pinaceae > Picea > Picea glauca. Next base: position 556,397 of record JZKD02S1685176.1, on the reverse strand, counting down.
CAACAAGAAGATCAAGGTTTCTCTGAACCTCAATTTGCAGAAGGGAATCAGGTGTTTCTTTGACTGCAACCTTACAAGAAAAATTCCCTCAAGGTCAAGAAGTGTTAGAATCTAGAACCCAAATTTCATGGTCCTTATACCATTCTCAAGCTTGTGGGATAGGTGGCCTATCAGTTAGCTTTGCCCAGTCATTCAAAGTGACATCCTATTTTTCATGTTTCATGCTTAAAGAAGGTGATTGGAACTAAGTTCCAAATTCAAACCAACCTTCCTGAGTTAGTTGAAGAAGGATCCATTTGGCTACAACCACAAGCAGTTTTGGATTAGAGTGAGTGTCACCTGCATCAGAGAACCATCAAGGAAGTGTTAGTCCAGTGGAAAGATACAACTCCAACAGATGCCACTTGGGAACCAGCTACCATTTTGCAACAATTTCCACATCTCAAGCCTTGAGGACAAGGTTGTTTTTAAGGGGGAGGACATGGTAGGGTCTTAACCTGCACATAGGTAGAACAATATATTTGGATGTAATAAAGGTCAGTATTAATAAGGCCTTGAAATAAAATAGAATAAGTCGAATGTAAGAAGACCTAATAGAAGCTTCCGCTTCTAGAAAGATCTTCCTCTAGATACTTCTTTTGATAGACATATTTAGTATAAATAGGAGTCGAGGGTATGAGAACCCTATCTTGGATATTATTGTAATAGATCTCTGCTCGACTGGAGGTTTCCCCCTCAAAGAGGCCCGTGAACATTGCTTTCAAAATCAAAGTGCTATTTTTGTTGTTATTCTTATATCATTGCAGTGTTATTGTGGTGATTGTTCTGGTTATATTTCTATTATTCTACCATTTATATCATTTTATTTCTGTTCTACATACTTTTTATATATGGTATATTACAAAGTAGGAATTTTTGAATAGTAGTTGTTGCTTTGATTTTTAGCTGTAACCATTTTCTTGATTTTTAATGAAGATAATAGAGGAAAATTGATCCAATGTATGGTGTGAATATTGTTTACAATTTCCTTGTTGTTGTCCGAATCTTCTCAAGAATGAATGAATCTTGCTACGAGTGTATGTAGCTTTGAAATTCTTGCATAAGAATTAAAAATTTCTTCGTGAGCCAGTGCAAGGTGTGCACACAATCTGCAAGGAGTGCGTTGACAGGGTTCGTTTTGACTCGTAAAGATCAGAAGAAATAGCGCAAGACTTTCTTTGCAAGAAGTGTAAAGCGACTATCGCAAGGAGTGCACAATCATCGCAAGAAATCAAATCTTGTGTAAATATCTGTTGCAAAGAGTGCACATACCTAGAATTCGACGAAGAGTCGAAGAAAATCCATAAATAAGTCGAAGGACAAGAGCGAAAGAATGCCAGGAAGGTGAGAAAGGATTATTTTCCAGAATCTTTGGATCTGAGTTGATGAATTTCCCAGAAAAGAAAGAAGTGCTTGGGAGATAGAAATCTTTGGAGAGATCAAGCTCAGGAGTAGTAACACTTTCCAAGAAGCGCAAGGAGATCCAATAAATGGACTCACAAGAAGGATAAAGCTCAAAGCCTTTAAATCCTTTCAAAAATATTCTAAGTATGAAGAAATATTTAGCTTAGAGGGAAGAGCTAGACCATCCGATCAACGTCCAAACAATGAGGAGCAAGTGCAAAGGAGGAAAGATCTCAACCATTTGATCTGAGCACAAATGGATCATAGCCATTTGATCAAGGTAAAGTGCACTAACCTTAAATATTTGAACATACACAGGCGGAACAAGGTCACAAAATTATGAAATCATCAGAACCATCCATCACGATAGGACACATGGCAAGAGATCAACATTTTGTTGACTCACAGAGTGGAAAGGTCAAAGAGCAGAGTTGTGAGGATTCACAAAATGTAAAATCATGAAAAGATCACAGTCGTTGATCATTCCAAAATCATCAGGACCGTCCATCTTCAAGGAGGACACGTGGTGGGAACTCAACATTTCTTTGACTCGTGACTCAAAGGAGTCAAAGGTTGAGTCACGAGAACTCATGAATTGCAAAATCGTGAAAAGATACGAGTCATTGATCAAAGGGGAGATCTGGACTATTGAGCCAGTGCCATCACAATTTTGGCTATCGGGAGAATAAAGGCAAGGAGACTCTAAAGTCACAAAATGCAAAATCCCAATTTGATCATAGTCATTGGTCAAAGGAAGGATATGAACCATCGATCCAACGCCATCACAATTTTGGCTTTCAAGAGAACGAAGGAACAGAGACTTCCAAAGTCACGAAATGCGAAACGTCGATTTGATCACATTCGTATCATAAAGAAAGATCTACACCATAGATCTACGTTCATCGCAATTTCAGCTATCAGGGGAATGGAGGTAGTAGCACTCCTAGAGTCATGAAATTTGAAATCACGACGCGCCTTTCGATTAGGCGGCTGGTCACATCCTTGGTCACATAGAAGGAGGGTTTAACTAGGAGAGCTAGCATCTAAATATGTTGAATCTTTAAAAGTGTTAAGGGGAAGCTCGCGGGTTCCATAGAACCTGCATCTTAAGAATAAGGGGGCCTAATTAGTTAATTGAGGTTCCTGAGGGGACAAAGATTCAATGAGACTCAGTTTCTTGATTGATCCTAGACTGGGAGGTTGCGTAGCCCTTGGGAGAGAAGGGAGGTCTACATCAAGTGGTATCAGAGCTGATTTTCATCTATAGATTTCAGGCGAAGGATATAAAGGAGACAAAAGAACTCAACGTTGTACTCTGTGTGTGAGAGACAGTCAATACAATGTCACCAAGGAGACGAGGGGAGCCACCTTTATCCAATCGCATTGTAGAAAGAGAGATGCAAGAACTTTGTGCAAGGTTGGAAGCGATGAAAGCAGTGCAAAGAAGAGAACCTGATGCTGGAGATGTCAATGATGTAGAGAGAGAAGATGTAGAAGTTGAAGAAGTTGCAGGGGAACACATTGCCGAAGAATGCTTGCTAAGAGCAGTTGTTAGATTGGGAGCTTCAACCAAGATAGAGGTCCCAATGTATGAAGTAAATTTGGATGCTGAAGAGCTGCTGGATTGGATAAGGTCCATGGAAAAATATTTTGATTATGAATATGTCAATGGGGAGAAAAGGGTGAGACATGTTGTCACTAGGCTTAAAGGACACTCAAAACTGTGGTGGGATGAACTGCAGGTTGAGAGGCAAAGTAGAGGAAAACAAAAGATAAATAAATGGGATAGAATGGTATCCAAGCTGAAGGCTAAATTCACACCCAATGATTATCAGATCAACCTGTTCAAGAAGCCACAAAACCTGAGACAGAAGGGTATGACAGTCAAAGAATACATAGAGGATTTCTACAAGCTGAACATTAGAGCTGGACAATGAGAGAGGGATGAAGAAAAATTTTCCAAGTATATGAATGACATGAGCTACAAAATCCAACATGAGCTCAACATGATGTCGATAATGATAGTGGAGGATGCTTATCAGTTTGCACTGAAGGTAGAAGAGAAGTTGGCCCAAAAAAAAATCCAATGAGGTAGAGGTAAAATATTATCCCTAAACAAAGGCAAGGGAGTTTCCCATGACAAGGCACATAATTCCAAGGACAAGGTTGAAACTCCACACAGTCACTTGGAAAGAGGAGGAATTTCCCGAGCAAGACAGGGTGGTGGAAGAAACTCTTCTAGAGGAAGAGGTAGAGGGGGAATAAGATGTTATGCATGTGGAAAGATAGGGCACATGTATTGGTAATGCCCCAAGAAAAATAAAAAATGAGGAGAAGCTCACATTTCAGAAGCACAAAGAGGGAATGTTGAAGCAGAGGGAGAAGAGGATGGAACATCCCTGATGATGAGAAAGGTTCTCTGAAAACTAGAGGTAGAAGTTAAAAAGCCAGTGTAGAGAAACAGTCTATTCAGGACAACTTTCACGACTAAAGACAAAGTATGGAAGGTGATAATTGATAGTGGGCACACTGATAACTTAGTATCCACGGAGATGGTGGATAAATTGGAGCTGGAGACAACTTCACACCCAGATCCATATAAAGTCTCATGGTTGTAGAAAGGAAACCACGTAATGGTTACTAAACAATGCTTGGTTGAATTTAAGATGGGAGGATATAGAGATGAAATTCTGTGTGTTGTAATTCCCATGGATGTATGTCATATTTTTTTGGGAAGACCATGGAAGTTTGACAGGAATGTCATTCATGATGGGAGGAAGAATACATACACCTTGGAGAAGAATGGTAGCACACACATGTTGATGCCAATAGAGGATAATAAAGTGAAAGGGAAAGCCAACACAAGCATACTTCTCATGAGTGGGAAGGAACTCCTGAAAGAATCCAAAAAAGAATAGAAGATGTAGTTTATTGTGGTAAGGGAACCCATAGTCATCCTTACTAGTACTTCAACGGATGATTTTTCTGAAGAAGTTCAGGAATTGTTGGATAATTTTGCTGACATAGTGGTGGATGGGCTGCCTAACTCATTTCCACCCATCATAAGTATCTGTCATCATATCGATTTGATACCAAGAGAAAGTCTGCCAAACAAAGCAACTTATACAATGACACCTCGAGAGAATGAGGAGGTAAAGAACCAAGTCCAGAAATTGTTAGACAAGGGTTTGGTCAGAGAGAGCTTGATTCCATGCGCAATACCAACTATGTTGAGTCCAAAGAAATATGGAGGATGGAGAATGTGTACAGACTCGAGAGCCATCAACAAGATCACTATCAGGTATATATTCCCTTTGCCAAGAATAGATTATTTGATGGACTGTTTAAGTGGAGAAAATTTATTTTCTAAGATAGATTTGAAAAGTGGATATCACCAAATCAGAATGAGGGAAGGTGATGAGTGGAAGACATCCTTTAAGACAAATGAAGTTTTGTATGAGTGGCTTGTTATGCCATTTGGATTAACCAATGCCTCGAGTACTTTTATGAGATTGTTGAATGAAATACTAAAAGATTTCATTGGCAAGTTCGTGGTGGTGTATCTAGATGATATATTGATCTTTAGCAAGACTAAAGAGGAGCATTTGAGGCACCTAACATTAGTGATGAGGAGACTATAGCAGGAGAAGTTGTTGATAAACCTGAAGAAGTCCTCTTTTATGAAGACATAACTCATTTACTTGGGTTTTGTGATCTCTTCAAACAAACTGAAGATGGATCTGGAGAAGGTGAAAGAAATCAAATAATGGTTGTCACTGAGGAGCATGTTTGAGGTAAGAAGATTCCATGGATTAGAAAGTCTCTATAGGAAGTTCATTAGAGAATTCAGTGGAATTTGTGCACCAATGATAGATACAATGAAGAAAAGGAAAATGTATTTTAAATGGATAGAGTAGGTCGATAAGAGCTTCAATATACCGGAGGAGAAAATAACAGAGCGACCAATTCTGGTCTTGCCAAATTTTGAGAAAACATTTCAGGTGAGATGTGATGCAAGTGGTGTTGCAATTGGAGGATTTTGAGCCAGGACAATAGACCCATTGCTTACTTCAGTGAGAAGCTGAATGAGACTAAGAGAAAATACTCCACCTATGACAAGGAGTTTTATGCCATAATCCAAACCCTGAAGAAATGGAGACACTACCTTGTCCCACAAGAATTTGTCTTGTATAGCAATAACCAAGCTTTACAATTCATAACCAGACAGGAAAAATTGAATCGTTGTCATGCAAATTGGATTGAATTTATGAAGAATTTTACTTTCATCATAAAACATATTGTTGGGAATGCTAACAAAGTTGTTGATGCATTGAGCAGGGGATGTTTGAATCTGTAGGAATTTCATGTAAAGACCTTAGGGTTTGAACACCTTGAGGAAATGTACAATGATGATCCAAACTTCAAGGAAGCATACAAAGCATGCGTGAATCATGTGCTGAGAGATAGAAGCCAGTGGATAGAGTATATGATTCAAGAGGGATTGTTGTTCAAGGGAAATCAATTGTGCATACCAAAATTCTCAATGAGGAATAACCTTTTGAAGGAAAAACATAGTGGAGGATTGGTTGGACATTTCGGCCACAATAAGACATTTTCACAGTTGAGTGGTTCATACTATTTGCTAGGTATGAGAACAGATGTTATAAAATTCATGAATAGATGTAGAATATGCCAACATGCAAAAGGTAAAAGACAAAACACTGGATTGGATCAACCATTGCCTATACCAGAGAAGCGTTGAGATGTAATAAGCATGGATTTTGTGTTGGGACTGCCAAGAATGCAAAGGGGATGTGATTCCATATTTGTGGTGGTGGATATATTTTCAAAGATGGCACAATTTATCCCATGCCAGAAGACTAGTGATGCAACACATGTTGCGAATCTATTCTTTAAGGAAGTTGTAAGACTTCACGGCCTACCCAGAAGCATCATCTCAGACAAAGAGACGAAATTTGTTGGTCATTTTTGGAGAACATTGTGGATGAAGTTAGGGACAAAAATTTCCTTCATCTCACCTTATCACCCTCAGATAGATGGTCAGACCGAGGTGGTGAACAAAAGTTTGGGAAATTTATTGAGGAGTATGTTCACTGAGCACCATAATCAGTGGGATCAGATTCTTCCACAAGCAAAATTTGCATACAATGACTCACCAAACAGGAGCACCGGAAAGATACCATTCCAAATATTATATGGAATGCAACCCAGGGGAGTATATGAATTGAGAGACTTGGAGAAAATTAAGACCAGGAGCACTGGAGCAGAAGATTTTGCTGCAGAAATACAAAATCTCCATAACCAGATTAGAGGGCAGTTGCAGAATTCTAGCCAAGAGTACAAATGCAGAGTTGATCAACATCACATAGAACTTCAATTTGAAATAGGAGATTAGGTTCTAGCACATCTTAGGAAGGAGAGGTTCCCTAGGGGGACATATAACAAGCTAAAGATGAAGAAGATAGGACCATGCAAGATATTGAGGATGTTTGATGAAAACACCTATGAGATCGAGCTACTAGATGATGTGGGCATATCACCCATATTCAATGTCTCGGACCTGTATTCTTATAGGAAGGATGACACAGAGGGATCAACAGCTCAAGGGAAGATTCAGTGGGAGAAACAAATGCCTATATCAGAAAAACCACAGATGGAAAAGATCGTTGATCAGAGGATTGGTAAGAATACCTGAAGAAAGACTTATTTTGAGTATTTGGTCAAGTGGAAGGGACATTCAATAGAATATGTCAGTTGGGAGAGTGAAGATAATATCTAGAAGCATGGATGGTCGATGTAGGAGCTCATGAATAGGAGTCCATGAATTTTTTCCTAGGGGAGTATGATGTAGGAGGATCGTCAACAAGTACACATGGTAGAACAACTCAGCGCGTGAGGACCAATTTGGAATCTCGAATGCTATCCGTCACTATAATATTTCGAAGATGATAGAAAACAAAAGAGGAAATTCGCATGGAAAAAATGAGCACACGTGACCTGAGAAATTAACCCTAGTCTCGATGTAACTGTAATTAGATAGAATTTAGTTTTTTTTCATTTGTATAAAGAGAGGTTTTGTATGCCCATAAGAGGGGTTACGAGAATTATGAGAAAGTAGGAATTTGTGAACAGTAGTTGTTTCTTTGATTTTTAGCTATAATCATTTTCTTGATTTTGAATGGAGATAACAGAGGAAAATTGATCCAATGTATGGTGTGAATATTGTTTACAATTTCCCTGTTGTTTTTTGAATCTTATCAAGAATGAATGAATCTTGCTACGATTGTATGTAGCTTTGAAATGCTTTCATAAGAATTAAAAATCGTTTTTCTTCATGAGCCAGTGCAAGGTGTGCACACAGTCCACAAGGAGTGCATTGACAGGGTTTGTTTCAACTTGTAAAGCTCAGAATAAATAATGCAAGACTTTCTTTGCAGGAAGTTTAAAACGACTGCCGCAAGGAGTGCATAGTCGTCACAAGAACTTGAATCTTGTGTAAAGATATGTTGCAAAGAGTGCACAGACCTAGAATTGGACGAAGAGTCGAAGAGACTATGTAAGAAGTCGAGGGACGAGAGTGGAAGAACACTAGGAAGGAGAGAAAGGATTCTTTTCAAGAATATTTGGATCTAAGTTGACGAATTTCCCAGAAAAGCAAGAAGTGCTTGGGAGATCGAAATATTTGGAGAGATCAAGCTCAGGAGGAGTATCACTTTCCAAGAAGCGTGAATGAGATCCAAGAAATGGACTCGCGGGAAGGATAAAGGTCAAAGCCTTTAAATCATTTTGAAAATCTTCTAAGTCTGAAGAAATCTTTAGCTCAAAGGAAATATCTAGACCATCCTATCAACGTCCAGACAACGAGGAGCAAGTGCAGAGGAGGAAAGATCTCAACCGTTCGATCTGAGCGCAAACGGATCGTAGCCGTATGATCAAGGTAAAGTGCACTAAACTTAAAGATTTTAATGTACACGGGAGGAACAAGGTCACGAAATTCCGAATCATCGGAACCGTTCATCACGACAGGACACATGGCAAGAGATCATCATTTCGCTGACTTGCAAAGTGGAAAGGTCAAAGAGCAGAGTTGTGAGGATTCACGAAATGAGAAATCGTGAAAAGATCATAGTCATTGATCGTTTCGAAATCATCGGGACCTTCCATCTTCAAGGAGGACATGTGGTGGAAGCTCAACATTTCACCAACTCGTGAATCGAAGGAGTCAAAGGTTGAGTCGTGAGAACTCGCAAATCGTGAAATCGTGAAAAGATCTGACTCATTGATCAAAGGGGAGATCTGGACTGTTGATCCAGTGCCATCGCAATTTTGGCTATCAGGAGAACATAGGAAAGGAGACTCTAAAGTTGCGAAATGCGAAATCCTGATTTGATCACAACCGTTGGTCAAAGGAAGGATCTGATCCATCGATCCAGCGCCATCGCAATTTTGTCTATCGGGAGAACAGAGGCACAAAGACTTCCAAAGTCGTGAAACGTGAAACACCAATTTGATTGCAACTGTCGATCAAATAAAGATCTGGACCGTAGATCTAAGGTCATTGCGATTTTGGCTATCGGAGGAATGGAGGTAGTATCACTCCTGGAGTCGTGAAACGTGAAATCGTGATGCGCCTTTCGATTAGGTGACTGGTCATAGCCTTGGTCACATAGAGGGAGGGCTTAACCAGGAGGGCTAGCATCTAAATACATTGAATCTTTAAAAGAATTAAGGATAAGCCACGGGTTCCATACAACCTGTGTCTTAAGAAGAAGGGGGACTAATCGGTTAATTTAGGTTCCTGAGGGGACAAAGAGTTAATCAGACTCATTTTCTTGATCGATCCTAGAACAAGAGGTCGTGCATCCATTGGGGGAGAAAGGGGATCTACATCAAACTTCATCATTGCATTCTCATATCACCATAGGCGATGATGCATCATCGCCATCCAATCATAGGCATGTACACATGCCTCCCTGAGTTGAGCATAGATATAGGAAAACCCTTCTACGGGAAAAACCCAACAAATGTTTCTTTAGAAGAATATCAAATCCATGTCTCCAAGATACAATAAGAGCCAACACAATATATATCTATTTCATAATGAGAATATTGTTGTTGCAATAATACAAACCCTCCTCTAGATAGTAAAACCCCTATACAAGTTGACAAACTGGTGTGACATAGTATCACACCACTGTAGAAGTCTTCTTCTAATTATAGTGCACCTTCAAGGAGTATAGCACACCTCTTCCTATATACATATACCCAAATATATGGCCATATGTCTCCAAACCAACCCCTGCAATAGTTGTTGTGCCTCTCTTTCAAAGGTAGAGAACTTCTTCTCTTGAGAGCTATTTTGTATATTGTCTTCAAGTGAGGCATCTAGCCTCATTTATATAGTTTTTGGATTACCCAAATTTAACTTAAGTTGAGCCGACTTGAGATACTTTTCTGATGCGGGATAATCCTTTCCACCTCAGCATGCGCCAACAGTGCAGCACATCAATGCACATTCAAGAAGGGAGAGATATGCCAACCCTCTCTTTTTTCCCTGAATTTAAAAATTCAATGTAATAATTTTTTATTAAATGTTATAAGGCTTGAGTGGAGCTAAGTTGATGCCTTTGTATAGGATGTAGTTAAGGTCTCATTTAATGGATGGTTGTAGGTTGATCTAGATCTGATTTGGACTAGATTTTCATTTATTGTAATAAGACTCAGTGGATAGGCGTTGTAAATGGTGATTAAACAACACAATGTAGTTTGGAGGGAAGGCTCAAGGAGCCCCTCTTTTGTAAAATCCTTGTAATCAATTATTCATATTATTCAAGGAGGAGAAGAAGGAGGAGAGATCTAAGACTCTTTTGTAGTCTGAGATTGCACATATTGTAATTGATGTTCATATTAATACAAAGATAGCAATTTTTCCCGCATATGATTATGTGTACGTTTCCCTATGTTTTATGAATGTCACCTGTGTGTTATTAATACATGTTGTAGATATATGTGATAAATTTCATCTATAGGGATAAGATAGAATTCACTATGTTTCTATGAGTTTGCTTGGTTTTTCTGGATTCTTTTAGGCTAAGTGGAAGGAGTGCAAGACAAAGTATTGAGAACTCTGTGAGCCAGCGCAAGGAGTGCGTATCTGAATTATACTTTGAGTTCAGAGGAGAACGGTCCAGGTAGGAACACTAGGATAGTCTCAAAATTAGGAGGAGCCTCAAGGTTACTGAACACCTTGGAGGAGAAACTGTGTAGGGAAGGCGCAGAAGACAGAGTTGTTGAACACTCTATAGAGATCTGCTAGGTGGGCATTGAGCGGGTGCAAGGAGTGCACAAGAGAACTTTGTTTCAAGTTTAGAGATAAGAGTGTCAAGGAGAAGACACCACAAAGTTGTTGAACACTCTGTAATCTCATTAAGGATTTCTTTGAGCAAGTTCCAGGAGTGCACAGAGCCAATACTTATCTGAAGTATTGGTGAAGTTATGGAAAACCAAAGTTACTGAACACTCTGGGGGGAATCTATGCAATGAGTGCATTGAGTGAGTGAAAGTGTGCGCAAGGAGACAATAAACTTCTTAGAATGTAGGGAGAGGATATGCAAGGAGTGCATTGAGATGGAACCAGGAATGTGAAGGAAGATTTTTTGAAAAAACATCTTCTAAGTCTGAAGTTGTCTGAAGGCTCATTCGAGTGCAAGGAGTGTATAGAGCTAAATTGTTTCAAGTTTAGAAGGTCAAGAGGAAGATATCAGAGTGTGCCAGGAGGGCACCGAAAATATTCGAAGGAATCAGAAGGGCCGAGACCCTTTGGAATTCTGAGAAAGTTCACAAGATCATAAGATATAGCGCAAGGAGTGTGCGCATGAGAGTGAAATTGCTTCAAGTTTCCAAAATATTAGGAGGGAGGAGCCACAACTTCCATCAAATCATCTGTGAAGAGTTGATATGGACCGTTGAATCCTACATCAAGATAACAGGAGGAGCATAGAGAGAAGGAATAGATCGTTGCCATCAGATCTTAGCAGGAGGACCAACACCCATTGGATCCAGGTAAAGTGCATGAGACTTTAACCCCTTTTTAGTGCACAGGAGAGTGGACTCACTGAAGGCTCAAAGTTTTGAAGTGGATCAGGACCATCCATCATCTAGAGGGACAAGTGGAAGAATATCTAGAAGTCCACAGTAGAGGCACTCCAGAAGATTCCAGGCGATGAGCGAGTGAAATCGTCGAAGCTCTGAAGCCCAGAGTTCATCCTAGTCGTTGGTGTTGGAGAGGGACACATGGAGTGAGATCTAAGACTCTGGAGGAATTGCGCTCTGGGATATTTTAGACAAGGTGGTTGTAGAATCGCTATAGTCCTAAAGTGCCGAAGTATATCCTAGCCATTGGTGCAGGAAGGCACGTGGCAACAAATTGTTAACTCTAGAGAAGAGCCACTCCGGAATATTTGAAGTGTCGAGCTTCAAAAATACCCAAATCCCAAAGTAGTAGAGAATATATGAGCCATCCCTCAGTAGAGGACACATGATGAGAGATCATGTATCCCAGAGGAGCGAGTGCAAATGGGTGAAAACATCTCGAAAAGTCGGGAGCCGAATCAGATCTCAGTCGTCCAAGCCAAAGGGACATGTGTCATCATATCCTGCAAACCAGAGAAGAAGAACTTTCGAAGATTCGAACTATGAAGGTGCGAGGATTACCGAAGGATGGAGTCCCAAAGTCATCCCAGCCATCTATTGGAAAAGGAAGTGTGGAGGAAGATCTACCACTTCGAAGAAAAGTCACTCCACGAGGAAAGAAAAGTTGGTTGGAGGCAGAACGCCCAAAGGCCAGAGCATTCGCGTTCATCTAAGTCATTTGTTGAAAAGGACGTGTGTCAAAAGATCATGGAATTTAGAGCAGTAGTACTTTGGAATATCCAATGTGTAGAAGGGTGGATAAATATTGAAGGCCGGAGTGTCGGAGTTCAGCTGAACCGTCAGATCAGGGGGATAGGTGTCATAGGATCCCTCACTTTGGAGGTCGTACACTCCAGACGAAAGTGGAATTGGGTGGAGTGAGAACTCCCAAAGGCTAGAGTTTCGGAGTCCGTCCAATCCATCCATCAGAATTGGATGGGTGTCAGTAGATTGTGTACTTCAGAGGTTTGTCACTCCAGAGGATTCACGTGGTGGTTGTTTCAGAATTTCTCAAAGTGTCGCAGCCAGAAATTGTTGTGGGTCGTTGATCTTAAAGAAGAGCGTGGATCATTGATCTGCAAGGGGAAACGTGGAGGGCGTAGGTTCACTCTGTTAGAAAGGCACTCTGGAAGTTTTTTGGAGTGTGCATGTGGATTCTGTTGAAGCCCAAATTTAGGAAGGAAGAGAATGAGTTGTAGATCTCAGTGAGGAACGAGGACCGTTGATCCTGTTTCTGTGGTTTCAAATGATTCTTCCTCCGAAAGAAGTGGTTCCAGAATGAGGCAAGAAATCTCAGAGCCCGAAGCTCCGAAGCACCTTTTGAGGTTATCCCTGGGTGACAATGCGAGGTCATATGAAGAAAGAGGGGGCTAGAAAAAGGATATAGCACATTTTATTCAAATTTTAAAAGGGAACAAGGGCTTAGCAAGAGTCCACGGGTTTCATAGAGATTGCGCCTTAGGAAGAAAGGGGCCTATGAAAACTTATTTGGGGGTCTAGTAGGGGCCCTAAGAGTTGATACGACTCCATTTATTGAACAATCCTAGACCGGGAGGTTGCACAACCCTAGGAGGAAGAGGGGGTTTGCATCATTTTCACTTTTAACTTTATTTTATTTCTTTTATTATTTTTACAAGCATCTCAATGGGGATGACTTGGTCTTCTTGTCTTCTTTATCCATCTAGTTCTTTCTAGGGTCTTCTTAAGTGGTTCCTTGCATTTCTTCATGGAGAATGATGAGCGAAGTTGCCAAATTTCAACATCTTCATCATATGAAAAGGGGAGATATCGAAATAATTATGAGCACAACATCATAATGCAAAAAGATGTAATGATATCATCATATTCATCACTCAAGTGAACACTAGCAGGTGGGGCCTATAGTATCTTGTGAGGAGATTTTTCGAGAAGAAATTAACAAATTGGTGATGTAAAGCAATTCTAATAATTAGAGTGGTTATCCTTTGCAAAATTTTGTGTTAATCATGAGGGCTCATCACAATACTTTGTGATTGAATCTATGTTGACCAAAAAATGGGTTAATATGAGACTTTTGAGCTAAGTTTCCCATAATAGTGTGGTCATACCATTGAAAAAGGGTTGAGAGCCATTCCAATGGAATTAGCTTTGTGCAAAGAGTATTTTGATATAGGTCTTGCACAATGCTCTTGTACTATGGTGATGGAATTAGCAAATTATTCATATCCTATCACTTTTTTTCCAACAACCTGTTCTATATAGGTTAGGGTTTACATTGTCCTATGGACAAGGGAGTTTCATGTGATATATCTCTCTGATATACCTTAGGGTTTCCAACAACATTACTTGGAAAAATGTTTAACAATTCTAACAAAGGAAGATATATTGTACCCTTATCCATACCATTTGATTCCTTGGTATGTGATATAATATGCAACCCTGTTGCATGTGACTAGTAAGGAATTTGATACAACAAATTATTTCACCCATGTTGTTGAATGGTGGAACTTCCAAGAGATTCAATAGACTGGACTCCCTAAAAAAACCAAAGACATCCCTTCATGCAATTTTCATTTCATGAGTAGTTAGTAGTACATATGTCTTAAATTCTTTCTTAGGGATGTATTCTATTTTAGATTTATAATTGCATTCAAAACATAGAATTTAATAACTCAACACAAAATATGATATTGATAGCCAATCCATTAAACAAAAGGAGTTTAATATCCCAAATAGAGAGAAGGTTGATTGGGCCTTATCTTTGGGTGAACTCCCTTAATTTGATGATGAACATTTGTCCATGTCAACATCTCCCCACCCAAGTTCAAATCCTTCTTGTGATGTGTTTCACTCTTTTTGAACCTATAATTTTTGTTGAGGCTATGATCCATGAAGAAATTCTTACCCTTTTTATAGGATGGAGAGTGAGGTGCTTGGTTACATGTAAAACAACATCCTGAACTTATAATCCAATGTATCATTTTGTGGAAGAACAAGTTGGAGTGTTTTATAATTGAAAACTTTAAATGGTTGTCCTTGGATGTAGGGAATTATCTTCTTGGGTGACTGCAATAAGTTTAGATAGAGGATTGAACACCTAATGTTTTATCCACTTCTAATGGTTAGGAGATATGTTGAAGGTCAAAAAAATTATGGGGTAGGTAAAGTCACTTACAAAAGGCCTGCAAAATCATACCCTCTTCACTATGATTTAATGAGCTATCAAATCCAATGGAGTACTTACATTTAGGTCAAATTGCATGATTGATTTAATTGTCAATTTTGATATATGCAGCTTCCCACATAATGATTCGAACAACATGTTTGATGTTAGCATCAAAAAAAATATTTTTGTTTCTCATGGTTGGTTGTTCTCTTTAGAAATAGGATTACCATCCATTTTTCTAACTATTGAAATTGATATTCTTGTGATCTTTTTAATCTCATTGGCCAAACAACTCATAGAAGTTCTCTACATTTAATAACACTCTTTAACTATAATTTATTTCCAATATAAATCTGCTTTCCTTGGTGTAGAGCTTGTAGTTGTGCACATGAAGTGACCAGACTATATCCTTGTATATTTTGACTATAAAGCCTAATTCCATGTTATTTATATCACTCTTGGGCATTTTTTAATTCTATGAGTTTTTATTTTTAGCCTTCTTTCTGATACTACAAAGGATATTTCTCCTTGTTTCAACCCCCATGTATCCAAAGTGATAGTTTTCATCCAATCTCCACTGTTGAAAATCCACTAGGATGCAAAAAAAGTAATATCCTATACAGCTATCCCCACTACCTAATTTTGACCTCATATATAGGTAATCAAGAGGCATTTGCAATATGTGTGACTCATGTGAGAAATTGAAATTGAGGTGGATATTTATGTGGGGACTCTAGTGACAACTCACAACCCTACAATTCTTGTTGATTTTATTCATCACCTCACTCATCATATCTAACTTGATTAAAATAGAAATATAAATTAGTAAAATATATAAAATTTGATTAATAAGAATGAAATGTTATATAGATTAGATTGTGTTTCTTGTTGAAGTTCACTTTTCTTATTTATTACAATAAGAAATTCCTTGTTCCCATATTGGATGGACTCTTAATTATGGGTAAATAAGCTATGAAATAATCTTGTACCAAGCCCATTCTCACTCTCGGGAACTCCAAGGAAATACCATATTATTACTTTATTCCTTTCTTAGTTGTCTTATAGACTTGGAAATGATTTCCAACATAACATTGTTGTTTATGGTTCTAACACAATTTTATGTACATTTTGTGTCCTTTTAGTTAAGGATTGGTTTTCCTATATTTGAGGCTTTAACTCTTCTTAGGAGGCTACAATTGTGGGCAGATTTGTAGATGCTACAACTTTGCTCATAGGCTTGTGGGTAGAATTTCCATGTAGTTTCCACATGGAAACTCTTCCCATGTGCCTGTGAGAATAATTGCCTTTTTGTGTTCCTAAATGACCACAATATAAGAGGATTGTGCCTCTCTAGTGAGTGTAAGGCATATTGATCTATCACACTCTTTAGAGAGGCACAATCCTCTTATATGGTGGTCATGTAGACACACAGAAAGGAAAGTGGGTAGAGATACCTTTCTATGTGCTTAAATGACCACCATATAAGAGGATTGTTCCTCTTTAATTAGTGTTACAAACAAATATTCCTCACACTCATTAGAGAGGAACAATCCTCTTATTTGGTGGTCATTTAGGAACATAGAAAGGAAACTATGCCCACAGGCCTGTGGGAAGAGCCCCAATTTATCATTGATAATATCTTGATCCGTGTGTGAGAAATTGTGCATTCTTGCATATGTTCTAAGGAAATGGGATATGGCCAAACCACAACATGTATCATGAACTTCTGCATTAGAAATCTTTGTAGAGTTTATTAGAGGAATGGAGGTTAATTATTGGTGTTCTCCACATGTTCTCCATGCATGTTGTATGGAGGTTATTTATGTTGTATGGAGGTTATTTATGTTGTATGGAGGCTATACATGGTGGGGATAATGGTGGAAATGACTAGTGGAATGTTGTGGAGTGAATATAAATAATATTTGGTGTTGTTGATGATGTCCTTGCATGTCTTGGTGTAATAGTTTATTATTTCCATTAAAAGAAACACTACATAATATTGGAGGTTCAAGATTATTACATCACAGAGTTGTTTATGCCACTTATAAGTTATATTATTATGTTCTTGTGGTTTCCTCAAGATGTTTCGTCATAGCCCTTATGACACTCACTAACTGTTTATCTCATTTGGACTATTATAGGACATACAACCAAACATGTATTTGTCATATCTATCTTCATCGAGTGAGGGAAGTTCAACTAGAATAGAGGAAAGTGAGACATGTAGTAGGTCTAACAGGCGGAGATAAACTAGAGGTGAAAAGATCAGAAGAAAATTCCATAGACACATGGAATTCTTTCTTTCTAAAGGGGGTTCATTTTCTTATGATGATGAGAGCATAGATGACATCGAGGTGCCCTTGAGGTACAACCATCTAGTGAAATGATGGGTACTGAAGGATGTTCCTCAAATAAAAATTTACTTTTGTGTCAACGAAAGGATATATCACATTGTTCCATCGTCATTACATGGTTTGGGGATATTTTATGTGGATGGCATAAAGGTATGTTATAGAAAAATAACTGAATTGATGGACTATGTGGGACCCTGCTACATCTACAAAGATTGGATATGGCTAGTCCAATATACAAAAAGTATGTGAAGATATGGCATGGTTGCAAATTATATACAACTAAAAGACAACAGATCAAAATAAAGGAGCATATATGTATATTGAAGAAAGGCCAAAAGCAACAAGGAATATTGTGGGGTTTATAAATAGTACACGACCCACAACCACAAATAATAAACCCAATTATGTATTTGAGGGGCGTGAAGGAAACCGTGTATTCGTATGTGAAATAAAATCAACAACTGTAGGGGAAGAGTTGTTGATTGATTATAATTTGAATTGAGTAGATACAGACATTGCTATTATGAGGGCGGTATGTACACTATTTTACCCAACTTGTAAGAAATGACTATGAAATTTTATGATTATCATTTACTAATAGAGACAAGAAACATCTAAAAGACACAAGAAACATACATTGTCTTCAATATTATCCTCTAAACTATAATTAAATGATCATATGACAAGACATTTAATGATAATATTGATCCTTGCTTTGCTAACAGATTAGGATCACTCCTTGAAGTTGTAAATATTTTGATGTTATGTTTTTTACAAGTAAATCATCCAAAAAATGATGTTATGTAACTTTATTTTCCATCCATTTGATTTTCTTCAATTTTTTCTAATTCTTATATTGACATTTCTTTGTTGGAAATACCATTGTCCCAGGGTGACAGAGGGAAGGAAACATTCTTAAAGTAGTCCATATATTATATAGAGAAAGAGCTTACTGATGAACATTTTTTTCCTCCCCTAACCCAATCCAAACAATAAAGAAGCTTCTAAGAAAATAAAACATCGAACTTGCTTCTTTGATTGAGATTCAACCACAGACACATAAGATAAAGGAAAGAATTAAATCCTTGATGAAAAAAATTAAAAGCTATGGGGTAAGAAAGATCTTTATTTATACCATTTATTTATTTTGGATTTTAATTCCTATACTCTTACAAGTCCTTTTCTAAAAAACTCTTTATTATTACAAGATTTTTTGAAAGATTTTGATCCCCGGGATCATGCTACGGAGGTCAGTGTTGGTACAAGCATTGTTTCTACACCAACACATCATACTAGAATGCCAATCACTCATACTTATACACCCTCCAAGGTCGATGTCGGTACTACACCTGACCCTAGAGATCCCATGCCAAAATGTGCACATTATGATGTTGATGCAGATAAAAGTTGGCACATTTTGAAGCATGCTTTCCTGGATCTTCCTATGTCACTAGAATTGGAACACTAAAGGTTACCCTTTTGGTAAAATATGAGTTCATCCCTATGAAAATAAAAAATCTTCCAGGTATGTAAGATGTGTTTTAATTATTATGTACAATCTAATTGAAATTTACGTATAATGTGAAATTATTTTAAACTAATGACAATATGGTTTTGCAAGAAATGACACATTTTATAAACAAATGAATGACCTGAAATTGGATACCTTTGGGCCCACCATATGCACAAGGTGGAATCCACAAAGTTCCAAGTTAAAATATGAGCTCATTAACAAGTTGGTTGACTTGTTCGATGAGGAATCCTTCATTAAATCTAGAGTCTCCTCAAAAGTTGGTGCATATTTGAAATATCTGCAGGACCAATATAGGTTCCATCTGCAAAAGAACCCTAAGAATGAGTGTCCCCCAATGATTCTTGAGATGAAATGGAAGTCCCTACATGAATATGCAAATGAAAAGATGCTCTGAAAAGAAGGAAAGACACCACCTAGATCAGGAAGGTATGAGGCACTTATGATAATGTACTTATGATACTTTATCATCATTGCGATATGTAACATACCGCTCTATCAAGCACACTTTTATTGACTTATTCTTTGAGGACACTTGCGTGCAAGTGATCCGGTTATGGTACATTGTGATTTCATCTCAATTATGGATTATACATGATGATGATGATGTGTTGTGACTTATTGTTATTTGATATATATGTATTGGCATATGATATTAATGATTTTTCCTGAGTGTGCAGGACACATGATAGATTATGGATTTTGATGGCATCAATGGACTTCCTTGGACTCCATATTCAGTCAGGGAGTGGATTGTAATTTTGTTTGAGTATTTCATTTTACACACATGTGACATATGATTGATTATAGTGTATATGGATCATTGACAATGCTTTTTTCAATGGATGCAGACTGACGATGCTTGGTAATCTAACTCACATAAGGATTAAAGGGGCCACGCACAAAAAATAGACATTGAGGAAGAGGTGTGGCAACATCCCTGTCACAACCTACTAGCACTCTCACCGTGGCTGGAATGGTAGGCTAATGATTACCTAGTTTAAGAGGTCCACAATGTTGTGAGGACGAACTGAGACAGTCGCTCACGAAGATTATAAGGAGTGTGCAATAAGGCAAAGTCTTTATTCCTTAGAATCCCTTAGTCTCTCACAAGGTCGACTAAGTAGATTGTTGACTCCAAGGGTCAGAAAAACTTCCAAAACCACTCAAAGGTGAGTGGTACCCTTGGAGCACGGAGGTGAGTCTTGAAGGGAGCATCGCGTAATTAAAAACTCGAGTCAATAAATCTAGGTGGCCTAGAAAACATTTAAATGATTAGACCTTGTTGGATTAAAATAATTAATTAAACAGACAATTTATTAATTATAAATCCCAATAAAAGTCTAAGCCTACGTCTAAAACTAAGTCTAAGTACAAAGTAAGTAAGGGACTAAATGAATTATGACATATGATAAAAGATTAGAGAATAATCAAACTCTAAGAATAAAAAGGGAATAAAATTTAAAGATTGGATAAATTGCACATGTGTGCATGAAAATAATAAAAGGGATTTTAAAAAATAGAAAGAAATAAAATATTAGAGAATAGGTATACACATAGAATAGTATCTAGATTCAAGCTACCACTAGTCTAAGTGGAAGAAGACTCCTATTCCAACTCTAACTAAGATCTAGTTAGGAGAGAAGCACTGAATCAGAATTTGGGGTACAAATGGACAACTAAGAGCAAAAATAGGAACACATTGGGGAATGTGAGAGAAAATAACTTTTTAAATAAAATTAAATTGGTAATTACTTGTGAAACTTGGGGAGAATGTGACAAGTGTGTGGGTGAATAATCCTAATTAAATTAATTAAAATGTTAATTAATTGTGCATGTGGACATGTGTCAGTAAGGAAATTTCTATAAAACAAATGGTGTAGAAGGAAAATGGATCTCAATTATTTTTGGTAAGGTTATGATGCCAAAATTATTGTAGACTGTGTTTTACTTGTGAGATTTGGGATACCAAGTTTGAAGAGGAGTGGAAGCTATACCTTGCAAGGCAACCTTGGAGCTATTGTTTTCTAGTTTCTTGTGTGTGGCCCCTTTGCGGCTCAGGGGACTAAGGGATAAGAAGAGTACCCCTAGCATTGGATGGATAGTACCGGTGAAGTCCTTTGATTGGTAAGCAAGGTGGACGATTAGGACACTACGCAAAGTTCCACTTTAAGCACATCTTCAATATTTGTGTACAATTGGATATGGTATTCATTGTTCAGTTTTTATCATATTAAATTCCTTTTTTTTTAATAATTTGAGAATGGAAAAGATTTTGAATCGACCTTTGTATAACTGATATTGTATTTTCAATCATTGATGTTCAAGGAACTCAAACTTCTTAATTTGGAATTGATTTATCGAATTATAGTATATTAATGGTGAGAATAAATATATCCATGTACACAATGAAAATAGTATAATAAACATTGGCACAAATTATTACAGTTATTGTAGATTCGGTTCGTTCTAAAAAATAAACGTATCTTGTTTTATTTGATCTTAGAATAATGATTATGATGAACTGTGTTAACAGTGTTAGAATTTGTATAACATTTAGTTGTATTGAATCTAGTTTTGTAGGAGTTTCTTATTGATCGTTGGATTTAGTAAATATTGTTAAAATGGAAAAAATCAAGCATACCATCTTCAGGACAGTTCTCCGAGAAAGAAAAGAAATATTCCTGTCCAAATGAACATTGATATGACTTACATGTTTGAATATAAAATTTTAATAGAATCGTGCACATAGTCTAACTACATGAGGGAAGATGGATGCTAATTTAAGATTAAAGAAAATTGATTTATCGTTCCAGAGAAATTTATTATCTTTCTTTGTCTATAACGTTGGTCCACATCCACAAACTTTCCACTACAGCTTTAATCCACTGGATTACTCTCCTTCAACGATAGAACTTATCTCGAATTTTCTTGTATTGTATTATCCATCTGATCATATCATATCAGTGCTATGTAATAGTTATTAATTTCAATTTTTCCTTTTTGTGAATCCAATTCTAAAAGAACTTAAACAACTCTAATCAACTCTAATCTCAGGTATGATATATAAACAAATATTTTAGCAAGACAAGATAAAAGGCCTACCTCGTCCAAACATTCGATGAAGTCCACTTTTGAGCACTTGACTCAAAGCAATACACCTGCAACTTGTCCTCAACAACCAAGAAATGCAAGCATATGGTGATAATATATAATGTTAGCACATTCAATAGCATAATCCATAAACATTCATAACAAATACGCCCATGGAATAACAATTCAAATATTTTCAAGATATTAATTAGATGAGAAAATAGTATTTGTACTAAAATGTAATCAACAGAAGTGAGTGAATTACAAACTTTCATGTCGGCATGGTTCGGAACCGAGAAACTAAGTCCCTTCCAGCTGGGCCTCCACCACTTCAATCCTCCACCAAAGGCAAGCTCATATAAGAGAGACAATGAGGTTCTCAATCAAGTAGGGAAGAGGTTGGGGGCTGAACAATGTGCTCAAACTTAAAAGGACAAAAGGATGCACACTCAGTATGAAGTGAATAATTTCTCCAGAGTAACTTTGTCCTCAAAGTTGAATTATTCTCCCCTTTTTCATATCTCGGATGTTTCCCATTTATAGCCTTCAAGTGAAACTGAAGGGTCGAGTCAGAATGTTTCTAGTATATGGAAGGTCAATGATCATGGATCTCGTGATGTGACATGGAAACCTGACACCATTTTTTTATTTTGGGCACAAAACCCAATGTACGTGGGTTGTAATGGTGCAATCTACATATACACATGCTATAAAATAGGTAGGGCACGCATATGTGGAAAAATAATGTTTTTCTCTCTGAGAGTTGCAAAAAGGTACTTCAAGTCTTCATAGGGATATGGAGAAAGGCCTTATGTGCAAGTTTGCATAGGGTGAGGCAAATCTTGCTATAACAGATGCCCCCTAATGTGTAAGTTCATAGGAGTATCTGCGATGGCCGAAATACATTACAAGACCCATAAGTGGAGTAATGGAGACCCAATTGAAAGAACTAGTTTCTCATTACAATCTGTACTAACTTTGCACACATGGCTGTCAATTTGAATTACACTGCAGATCCATGTAAAAATATACCAAACAACTGTACATGGCCATGAATAGGAAATACAAAGGTGGCTACATGCCAAAGGTTGTCATAGTCATGAACAAGGCCCAATAAAACTAGTCTCAAAATCAATCTAAAGATATTTGTATACAATGGAGTACAATCTAATCTCCCATGATCACTAAAGTCACATAGGTACTGGTCCAATGAAAGGTAGCAACATCTCAAGAAAGTTGCGACTATGAATTGATGTCTTCAAGTCTTCTACACAATCCGCCAAAGGTGAAATTTTATGTCGTGTGAATAAAGAAGTTGAGGTCGAACATAATGAGAACTTGTTTGATTACCGGTCATTGAGGTATACCATTAACAAATGCGAGACAACCTATTGATGATGAAAGTAGGTATCAAGGAACCGAGTACATTCTTACAAGTGTGAATAGAGGTGTCAGGGTCAAACACTTGAAGAATCCATCGATCAGACGACATTGATGTATTCCCAACTGTCAATGGAGAGAGAACCTACCACTAATGATTGTAAGCCTCTAGGTACTCATAGGACTCTAGGTCTTATCTCCATAACAGATCATGAGTTGAAGTCGATGGAAGGAGACCCATTGAAAGAAGAGCATCAATGCATCTCTCATCATTTAGTACGTGGTATAAAGAATTATCTTCATGGTTTGGAGGAAATCGGACGAAGAACATGTTCACGAACCAACGACCCTGTGCGTATTTCATGTGTGCCAGATGCAAGCGGTACATGAAAAATACCATATGAATAGAAACCAACGAGGAAAAATGTTGACAAAGGAGAGGAAACCACCAATAGGAATAATGGAATCCAAGACATTGCACGAATCCCAATGTGTGAATAGATGTATTGTTGTCGAACACAAGGGAAACCACTCAGTCAGCGACCAATGATGAAATTTCATTTGTTGGGTTCAAGGTGACCTACCAATGAGGAAAGTAGGAACAAAGTGTGCAATAGGACTACAACTTCATGTGATTATGAGACACACTGAGTGTATGGACAATATGCAAAGTCAAGAGTTTTGAGGAATGGCCGACACAAGTTGATAGATATCCTTTGAACAAGAACATTAGACATATGGAAGACTTTGGCATCATAGACTCAATGATGAAACTTTGATATGTAGGAGGAATCAATCAAACTCTCCATAGGGATTGGAAGAGTAACTAGTCTCAGGGGAGTAAACTCTTTGTAACGAGCTCAACTTCCTAAGGTCATGCTAAACCCAATTGTGAGAATAAATATATCCATGTACACAATGAAAATAGTATAATAAACATTGGCACAAATTATTACAATTCTTGTAGGTTCGGTTCGTTCTAAAAAATAAACGTATCTTATTTTATTTGATCGTAGAATAATGATTATTATGAACTGTGTTAACAATGTTAGAATTTGTATAACCTTTAGCTGTATAGAATCTAGTTTTGTAGGAGTTTTTTATTGATTGTTGGATTTAGTAAATACTGTTAAAATGGAAAAAATCAAGCATACCATCTTCAGGACAGTGCTCTGAGAAAGAAACTAAATATTCATGTCCAAATGAACATTGATATGACTTACATCTTGGAATATAAAATTTGAATAGAATCGTGTGCATAGTCTAACTACACGAGGGAAGATGGATGCTAATTTAAGATTAAAGAAAATTGATTTATCGTTCCAGAGAAATTTATAATCTTTCTTTGTCTATAACATTGGTCCACATCCACAAATTTTCCACTACAGCTTTAATCCACTGGATTACTCTCCTTC
Organism: Picea glauca; assembly: GCA_000966675.3. Taxonomy (NCBI): domain Eukaryota; kingdom Viridiplantae; phylum Streptophyta; class Pinopsida; order Pinales; family Pinaceae; genus Picea; species Picea glauca. The sequence goes on along the minus strand of JZKD02S1685176.1, from coordinate 531,824 downwards.
AATGATAGAACCTATCTCGAATTTTCTTGTATTGTATTATCCATCTGATCATATCAGATCAGTGCTATGTAATAGTTATTAATTTCAATTTTTCCTTTTTGTGAATCCAATTCTAAAAGAACTTAAAGGTGATTCAAGATAATGTAATGACAAGCTTACTACAGCCTTCTCTCTTGGGTTTATGTTTGTGACAGGATATTCATTTACTACAACCTTACTACAATCTGAAATGATTATCGTCTGATATTCTGGAATGACTTGCAGTTGATATTTAAAAACTTTAGTTACTGATATTCTGAGAGTTTTAATGATGACCACGGTGGCACTATAATGGTTGGATCATTTAGGACTAATGATAATTATATTTACTAAGATTGAGATTGATTTCCTTACCTTTAAATGAATAATAATTTAATTAATACTTTATTGATTAGAATTCGAATGGAGGAAGATTTATACTAATACTCTAGAAAAGTGTAATTTTTCCATGGGAAAGCTAATTCGTGCATTGGGCGAAGCTGACAATTTTAGGAATATTTCCTTGGTTATCCCATTATAATAATGGATTCAGTTGAAATTTATCTTTGGTATCCTCTTAGTTCATAAGTTGGATTTCCTTTTGTTACAAGGAAAATATTTCTATGGCTAGTGGTAAACCACAACAGATGGAGCTAACTGCAGAAATCAACTCTAATCTCAGGTATGATATATAAACAAATATGTTAGAAAGACAAGATAAAGGCCTGCCTCTTCCAAATGTTCGATGAAGTCCACTTTTGAGCACTTGACTCAAAGAAATACACCTGTAACTTGTCCTCAACAATCAAGAAACGTAAGAATATGGTGATAATATATAATGTTAGCACATTCAATAGCATAATCTATCAACATTCATAACAAATACGCCCATGGAATAATAAATCAAATATTTTCAAGATATTAATTGGACGAGAAAATAGTATTTCTGTTAAAATGTAATCGACAGAAGTGAATGAATTACAAACTTTTGTGTCGGCATGGTTCGGAACCGAGAAACTAAGTCCCTTCCAGCTAGGCCTCGACCACTTCAATCCTCTACCAAAGGCAAGCTCATATAAGAGAGACAATGAGGTTCTCAATCAAGTAGAGAAGAGGTTGGGGGCTGAACAATGTGCTCAAACTTAAAAGGAAAAATGGATGTAGACTCAATATGAAGTGAATAATTTCTCCAGAGTAACTTTGTTCTCAAAGGTGAATTCTTCTCCCATTTTCCATAGCTTGGATGTTTCCCATTTATAGCCTTCAAGTGAAACTGAAGGATCAAGTCGTAACGTTTCCAATATATGAAAGGTCAAGGATCATAGATCTTGTGATGTGACATGGAAACCTGACACCATTTTGTTATTTTGGGCACAAAACCTGATGTACACGGGCTGTAATGGTGCAACCTACGTATACGCATGCTGTAAAATAGGTAGGGCATGCATATGTGGAAAAATTATGTTTTTCTCTCTGGTATTTGCAAAAAGGTACTTCAAGTTTTCATAGGGAAATGGAAAAAGGCCTTATGTGCAAGTTTGCATAGGGTGAGACAAATCTTGCTATAACAAATGCCCTCGAATGTGTGAGTTTATAGGAGTATCTACGATGGCCGAAATACATTACAAGACCCATAAGTGGAGTAATGTGGACCCAATTGGAAGAACTAGTTGCTTATTACAATCTGTACTAACTTTGCACACATGGCTGTCAATTTGAATTACACTGCATATCCATGTGAAAATATACCAAACAATTTTCCATGGCCATGAATAGGCAATACAAAGGTGGATACATGCCAAAGGTTGTCATAGTCACGAACAAGGCCCAATAAAACCAGTCTCAAAATCAATTTGAAGATATTTGCATACAATGGAGTACAATCTAATATCCCATGATCACTGAAGTCACATAGGTATTGGTCCAATGAAAGGTAGAAACAACTCAGGAAAGTTACAACTATGAATTGATGTCTTCAAGTCTTCTACACAATTCGCCAAAGGTGAAATTTTACATCGTGTGAATAAAGGAGTTGAGGTCGAGCATAATGAGACTTTGTTTGATTACCGGTCATTGAGGTATATCGTTAACAAACGCGAGACAACCTACGAATGATGAAAGTAGGTATCAAGGAACCAAGTACATTCTTACAAGTGTGAATAGAGGTGTCGGGGTCGAACACTTGAAGAATCCATCGATCAGTCGACATTGATGTATCCCCAACTGTCAATGGAGAGAGAACCTGCCAGTAATGACTGCAGGCCTCTAGGTACTCATAGGACTCTAGGTCTTCTCTCCATAACAAATCATGAGTTGAAGTCGATGGAAGGAGACCCATTGAAAGAAGAGCATTAATGCATCTCTCATCATTTAGCAAGAGGTATAAAGAAGTAGCTTCATGATTTGGAGGAAATCGGACGAAGAACATGTTCATGAACCAATGACCCTGTGTGTCTTTTGTGTGTGCCAGATGCAAGTGGTACACGAAAAAGACCATATGAATAGCAACCAACGAGGGAAAATGATGACAAAGGAGAGGAAACCACCAATAGGAATAATGGAATACAATACATTGAACGAATCCCAATGTGTGAATAGATGTCTTTCCATCGAACACAAGGGAAACCACTTAGTCAACGACCAATGATGAAATGTTGTCTGTTGGGTTCAAGGTGACCTACCAATGAGGAAAGTAGGACCAGAGTGCGCAATAGGACTACAACTTCATGTCATTCTGAGACACACTGAGTGTATGATCAATATGTAAAGTCAAGAGTTTTGAGGAATGGCTGACACAAGTTGATAGATATCCTTTGAACAAGAACATTAGACATATGGAAGACTTTGGCATCGTAGACTCAATGATGAAACTTTGAGATGCAGGAGGAATCAATCAAACTCTCCATAGGGATTGGAAGAGTAACTAGTCAGGGGAGTAAACTCTTTGTAACGAGCTCAGCTTCCTAAGGTCATGCTAAACCCAACATTTTGATGACAAGTGGACTCAAAAATTTTGTGCTTTGTTCAAAGGTGACACGACTGCTGCCAATATAAGATAATATTCCCTTCCCTCCCGTGTTTTTTTTGTTTTTCAATAGTCAAATGAATGTTATGATATAGAGGAGGAAATGAGTGCCACAAGTAAGAAAAACTAGTTCCAGCAGAGGAACATACCTATGCTCAATGCAAGGGGGTGCATACAGGAGATGGACACTCGGGGGAATGTTTCCTCTTGGGTATAAGCTGTCAAGATGTAAAGGATATAAACAAGGCTCTGTTTGGATGGTGATACAAATTGCTAAGGTAAAAGTCTTATAATGCAAAAGAGAGAACCGAAAATAGGTTGAATACTGCAAGCGAGAGAATGTGATGCAATTACAACTTAATGCCAAAAAATGTCATTTTTTCGTAACCTTAGTCTACTTGGTTTTAAAAAGGGATAAACTTTCACCAAATAGACATCCTTTAAAATCCAATTTACAAGTGTGAAAGAGACAAGTTCACTCAAAAATCTTTTTTATTTTTAAAACGAGTCGGCAAAGAGCTTAAATCAAACTCGTTTGGGAATCCTCTAGGTATAGGTCAGCATGTTTATGAGTAGGAAATGAGGTTCAAAATAAAGTCATGTATTAGCTATAAGGGACTCTCGGTCCTACGGACAAAAATATCTACATGGGAATCGAATGAAGCAGAGGATCTAACTAGGGTACCCATGTTTGGTAATTCTCTACCATTCGATAACGACACTTCTAGTTGCAGATAGAAGGTTCTGTGTTGCTATAAAATGGGTTCGTACCTAAGGAATATGAGTGACCGTCATAGGATGATGCAAGTGTGCATGATGGATTGGATACCTATCCTATATGTTGGGTAACGAAAATACTTTTCCAAAGTTACGAACGAGCAACATGGCACTGAAAACAACAAGAATCCCTCGATAAAACTACAAAAACCAACTCCATCCACTGTCGTATTAGTCCATTAGGCCAAAATATTGGATAAAACTATGCAAAGTGGGTAAAAAATTGCTAAAAATAGTAAAAAAAAACCAATTTTACTATACCATTTGTATCTTTTACCTAAATAGTGGATTTTGGACCAAATTTCCTCTGAACTTAAACTGGTGATTCGGGAGCTACGAGCGATGGAATTGACGACCGTTTGGACCATGTAACTAATATTGCTCTCCTCTTTCTTTTCAGTGGATTAAATTTTGTAATTAGGTTTCATTTTTTAAGTTATTTAGGGTGCAATTTGAAAACTTAGGTGTATGTGGGCTACAGTTGTGCAACCTACGTATACACATGTTGTACAATGGGTTGGGCACGTATATGTGGAAAATTAATGTTTTTAGCTCTGGGATTTGCAAAAAGGGACTTCAAGTCTGTATAGGGAAATGAAAAAAAGGCATTATGTGCAAGTTTGCATAGCGTGAGTAAAATCTTGCTATAACACCTTTGCTTGAAGTAATTATGAATAAAAACCTCATTGCACCACGTTAAGAAACAATAAAATTGTGCCTTATATTTAATGATAAATCTTAAATAATACATTACATAATTATAGTCAAGATTAATAATATGATGACTACTGTTGATAATAGATTTTGTGACTAAAATCTCATGATATATTTCATGCGTGGATCCATATTATTATGGCTAAAATGGCTATTTTAATTAAGATTTGGTTAATATGGTTGAGACTATTAATGAGGTTAGAATAAATTCTTAAGGTTTTTTTAAAATCAATTAGTCAAATAGTATATTAATTTTAGATAATTGACAAGTTAATTACAAATAGAATTTATTTCTAAATGTAATTTTTCTTTATTGAAGGAACCACACACCTTGCAAAGTGTACAAGATTAGAAATAATAGATATGCAATGGGTTAGTGTGTCTTAACTTATAACAATTGATTAGTGTTATGTAAACCATGTTTTGAATTGCTTTTATTCTTACTGGAGTTTGAATACCCTTAATAAGAAATTACTCCTTAAATGGAAGTAAATAAGTGAAACTGCTTATCTAAGTTGACCAAATAGTTAGGGAGTTTACACGATGGGATTATTATGTGTATTGTATGAAAATTTTATTACCTTCTATCTAGAGAATTTATGTATGGATTCATCACATCCATGCTAAATGGAAATTCTGGTTATGCTTCACGCTAAATGTTATAAGATGTTCTTACTCAATACATGTAAATATTTGCTTAATGATTGTTAATCGTAGTAGACGGTCCTTGTGCTTTAAGAAATTATGATGAGTATTGTTGTCAATTTAATCATGAAATATTGGAATAGGATTGTGGTTAATGGAACTAGATACCTCCTTTTTCTTTAGAACAATCTCCAGTCTTGAGACCTTAAATGGCCTAAATCAATCAAATGAATCTTGGACTTGAGCATTGATTATGTGTCATGGAGGTCCTAACCTTGTAGGATAGGTTGGGTGGGTAGATATTTGGTGTTATCTTGTTGTGATATGGTTAATTGTGAATAATAATGATGTTGTATTCAGTTTCTTGTCATGTAGTAATGTGATGAAATTTGAATGCGTAAATTATTGATGTATGTCATTATCGCATATCATTCGTCCTAACAATTGTTTCAAAAAAAAAAACTTACCACTACTGTACTCACTTATTTTATGTCATAACGAATTTTGGTTCGTTACATATGGTATCAGAGCGGGTTCAACCCTACGACATTGGACCGTTACACCTTCCACTGTGTTAAATAAATGATTAAAATTATATAGCTAATTAAATTTTTGAATTGTACATGCAGGTAATCATGGTTAGAGGACGCAGGGGAAGTAGAAGACCTAGTGTTGGAGGAAGAGTTGTAACACCTCCAATAGTATCTATGCAAGAAGGGTATAACCCCCAGGGAGATGAGAATATTACTGGCTAGGAATAGGTTGTTGTGGGAGATGTGGTAGGTATGATCAGATCATTCTAGAGGATGTCAGAAGCATTAATTAATTGCCTGGATCGAGGTTAGGGAAGAGTGTTTGTATCTAATGAGGGTTCACAGTGCGCTCCAACTTGTAGTAGTAGTATACACAGAGAACTCGAGAAGGTGAATTTTCCTGAGTTCATGGATGCCACAGATGACTCATCCGCCAAGGCATGGTTGGAAAATATGGTGATGCTCTTCACAATTTGTGATTACACCTTCAACATGAAAGTTTGCATGACGATATTTCAACTGAATGGGAGTTCTCTTCTATGGTGGAAGCCACTCCTACCTCAACTAAACATGGTCGTCGAAGACGTGTCATGGGATTTGTTTGAGGAACATTTCCAGGAGAGGTACTTGTCCGTGGAATTCATTGAGAACCAACTTAATGAGTTCAATTCCTTACAACAGGGTGGTCGTACGGTGCCATAGTATGAGGCCATATTCATGGAACTACTTAGGTATGCTCCACATATGAACATGGAGAAGTTAAAGGTCAACAAGTTTGTGTTCAGCCTTAAATTCAACATTCGTGTGAAGGTGAGGATTCTAATGCCTCATACATTGCATGATGCAGTTCAGAAGGCCCTCATATCTGAGGAAGATCTAAACATCGGGGGTCAGGGCATGAATCCTTCTATACAGACTGGACATACATCATCAGGAGCACAACTGCATCAAGCACTAGCCATACATACTTCAGGGCATCGAGATACACCTAGAAGACCTATGTTCACGGCACCATGGAAACAGACTCCTCATTAGAGGATTCCTTATAGAGGACCACAAAAACAACGAAAACATCATCCATATTAGAAGAAACAATTTAGGTCTGTTCAGTAGAACATACCAGGATCTCATACTGTTAGGCCAACAACTTCTAATTTAGGGACTAGGAGCACTGGGCTGAAGAATGGATGTTGGACATGTGGAGAGTCACATTACTAGCGATAATTTCCGATTAAGAAGGATAGAGCAACTGGATCATCAAGACCCGCTTCAGTTAGATATTTTGGCAAAGCCCACAAGATACATGCAGTGGTGAATAACCGCCAGGTCGAGCACCAATCCATTGTGCTCAATATGTCAGGTACAATCATCGAACAAACCTTAAGTATATTGATAGATCCAGGTGTTATAGAGAGCTTTATCTCTAGGGCAATGCTAAAGATAATTATGGTAAAGGTAGTCGAACAGGGCGAGTTCATATACGTAGAAATGGTCAGGTACCAAACAAAAGGCCGAAGGAAAGGTTACAGATTGTAGCATTAACTTGGGATATTTTGTAACAAAGGTAGATCTTTATGTCACAATCTTAGGATATTGTTACATAATGATTGGTATGGAATGGATAAAATCACATGATGTGATAATTAAATGTAAGACAAAACATTTAAGCTTGATAGATGATTTGGGACATAGTAGAGTGATTGTAGGAAGAAACTAGGGAGTGTCATTGAGATTTATTTCTTCCCTACAACTACATAAGAGTATGCACAATGGGTGAAAGATTTATGCAATCTTATATCAAAATGAAAAGGGTGAGGCATAAGGATTAGAAAACTTTCCTATAATGCAAGAGTTTGGAGACATGTTTCCAAAAGAGTTGCCAGGCTTGCTGCCCTAAAGAGAGTTGGAGTTTACAATAGACTTGAAACCTAGAACTGAGTCGATAGAAAGAATGCCATATTGGATGTCAATGCCTGAATTGCAAGAATTGACAATGCAATTGAAGGAATTGTTGGACTTAGGACTTATACATCCAAGTGTGTCACCTTGGGGTGCGCTAGTTATTTTCGTAAGAAAGAAGGATGGCTAGTGGAGACTTTGCATTAGATATCGTCCATTAAACAAAGCGATGATAAAGAAACAATATCCTTTGCCAATAATAGATGATTTGTTTGACCAGATGAAGGGAGCGAAGGAATTGTTGGACATAGGACTTATATGTCCAAGTGTGTCTCCTTGGGGTACACCATTTATTTTCATAAGAAAGAAGGATGGATCGTGGATACTTTGTATTGTGTATCGTCAATTGAACAAAGCAACAATAAAGAACCAATATTCTCTGCCAAGAATAGATGATTTGTTTGACCAGATGAAGGGAACGACTTTGTTTTCGAAGATTGATTTGATATCAAGATATGACCAATTATGGATTAAAGAAGAAGATATCCCTAAGATCGCATTTTAGTTTTACTGTTCGGATTGACGAATGCCCCAGGGGTATTCATGAGTTTGATGAATGGGGTGTTCCATGAATACTTGGATAAGTTTTTTCAATTATTTATTGATGACATACTAATTTATTCTCAAATTAAATAAGAGCACAATGAACATTTAAGATTGTTCCTACAGTGTCTACAAGAAAACAAATTGTATGGGAAACTATCAAAATGTTATTTTTACCAATTGAAGATTTATTACTTGGGACATATCATATCTGATGAAGTTATCGTCGTGGATCCAGTGAAAGTAGAGACTATTATGGAATGGCTAGAATCAAAAAACATACAATAAGTACGTAGCATTATGGGTTTAGCAGGATATTAACGAAAATTCTTCGAAGGTTTTTCGAAGATAGAAAATTTGATCACGAAATTGCAAAAGAAAAACAAGAAGTTTGTTTGGAAAAAGAAATGTACGGAAATAATTTCAAAATATTAAAGATTTGTTGACAACAAAGTCAATACTGAAAGTCCCCGACATGGACAAGGAATTCTTGGTATGCACGAGTGCATCCAAGGAATGTTTAGGCAGAGTTTTGCTGCAAGAAAATCAAATGATCACTTACATTTCAAGGAAATTGAGAAAGCACAAAGAGAACTACACAATGCATGATTTGGAATTATTATAAATTGTATATGCATTGAGAGTTTGGAGACATTATCTGATTGGATGGAAATTTAAATTAAATTCAAATCATTGTGGATTGTAGCATATACTTTCGCAGAGTGACTTGAACATGTGACAGAGGCATTGGTCAGAATTATTTAGCGAATACGACTTTGAGATTAATTACATTAAAGGAATGATGGACAAAGTGGCAGATGCGTTGAGTCAGAGACCACACATATTCTCGGTAGTACCTCCTAAGATGAATCTTTGAGAAAGGATTCTAACTTTACAGATCAACGATGACTGGTATAAAGAAGTTAAGGATAATATTGGATGAAATACCATGATGGTACCAAAGTTTGAAGGTTATTCTTTAGAAAATGACGGATTGTTGAGATTTAACAGAATAATTTACGTACCTCCTAACGACGAATTAAGAATTTTTATCTTGAGTGAAGAACATCGAGCAATATACATGGCTCATGTCGGAGTCACAGAGATGAAGATATAACTTAATCATTTATTCTTATGGAAGGGAATGAAAGTAGACATAGTTAATTACGTGGTGAGATGTATTGAGTATCAACAAGTGAAGGATGAACATAGACATCTTGCAGGATTTTTATAGCCACACTATTTCGGAATCGAAATGGTAGTTCATTTCGATGGAATTTATCATTGGATTTCCATTGATGGAAAAGAGACATGATTCAATTTTCATGGTAGTTCACACTATGATCAAGTGTGCACACTTTATCCCAGTACATGCAAAGTATCAAGCGCTAGACATAGCTAGAGTATTTGTCAGTGAGATTGTGAGATTACATAGTGTACCAAAAAGTATCATATCTTATCGAGGATCAGTGTTTACAGGACGATTTTGGACCATTTTCGAAGAGGCTTTGTGATCTGAAAATAGGGGGTTGACTTTTTTTGCTATTCAAGCACCCTCTACTTCATTAAAATAAACTTTAGGACCTCACTCAATGTCTTAGTTGTGCAAGAGAAATTATGTGTCAAGTTTATGATTCTTTTAGGTGTTTATGTGTGACGTATTTGAAAGGTTAAATATGTTGTTTAAAGAATACAACAACAAATATAAATTGCAGCAAAAATAACCAGAAACTCACAACAATAACAAAACGATAAAGGAGCTCACCCCCAACTGGGCTACATCTCCTTGAGCTTCCATCAATGGACTAGGCTCTCTGGGATTAGTTTGTCTAAAAATTCTTTTACGAGATGTTTCTCAAATCCAATGGATTTACTGACTGTACCATTGGGTTAATAATACATAAAAACCCCAAAAATGACTATTAGAACTATGAAAACAGACCATGGCTCATCTGGGCATGACCTCTTCTACGGGTGGCCTTGAGCTTCCCTAAGCTTCCTTGTGGAAAAAAACACCTGTAAAAGTCCTTAAATGCCTCTAAAACCTATCCCAGTGAGTTCAGAGCATATCAATTAGTCAATAATGACTATTCAGTCACTGAAAATGGACTTGGGCTCATCTGAGCATGGCCTCCTTCAATGGTGGCCCTAAGCTCCCTAGAGCTCTCTGAAACTTCAATGTAGAAAAACATGCAATAGAAGTCTCCAAATGCCTTTGAAAACTATGTCAATGGATTCAGAACATCCAAAAACCCCTAGCTAAACTTTTTTGACACCTCATTTGACCAAAAAATGAAGAAGATAGGCCTCCTGCCATTTTCCTCCTTCAAGCTTGTTGTCTCTCGTTCGCCAATTCACACCTCCTGTGTGAGTAACCTGGCTTCTAGGAATTTCCCATGACTAAATCTAGAATGTGCACCATTTCCAAAAATTGTGCCATAATGTAGCATATTTAGCGGACCTAGCCCCTAATTCGCGGAGGTGTTGGATGCATGGGGGACCATATGGCCATGTCCCAGTGCCAAAATAGGCCCCCATTGCAATGGTCAAGGTCTTGACAAGTGTCATGTGATGGAGAGAGACCCATTTTTCATTTAAAAATCTCGTGTGAAAATGTGTTTTAAGGTTGTATGGGCTGGTGCACATAACCGTGGGTTGGGGCTAAGCCCTAGCTCGGACCCTCGCGCCAAACATAAGACATACAACCTTTAAATATACATAAACATGTTATATATTAAGAACTAAATGGAAGGCATGTCGATTGGGTGGCCTTTTCCAAATATTTTTCATAGGTATGGAGGTCCTGGGCTCAATCCCCATGGACTCCACTACAATTTTAAACTACACCATGGTGCCACATGGCAGCCCATGCTTGGGCCACGTGGCACCACCCAATTGGCTAAAAATGCCATGTGTCTCACCTTCATTTTCCCATGTTCCCTGCCAATTCAATGCTTTCCACGTCATATTTTCCCACTCATCGTACGGTCATGCCACTTCATCTGTACGTCCCTGCCATGCCAGCTATACGGATTGTACAGACTGTACAGTCAACAATTTTTTTTTCTTGTTTGGAAAAATGAATAGAACATGATATCTCACTCATCTGATGTTCGTTTGAACCATTCAAAGTGCGTTGCGTTCATGAGGATGAGGCCTACGCACCTACCCTTTTTGAAGCAATTACAAACAATTTGATTTTTGGGCTCAATTTTGACCCCTGATTCTCATCACACCTTCCCACTGAAAGGATTTTGGAGCCACAAAAGCTGATGATTATCTTCCTGAGCTTCAATAGTCTTCTTCTTCCAAGTTCTATCAACTAATTCTACTTGAAAAGTCTTTTTGGCAATCACCTGGGTACCTTGACATGCCTTGCACTACAACTGGCTATGTCCCTCAATCATTGTTCTCTAGCTGCTGCTAACCCACTATTCCCTTTGTGCTTGGAAGACTTTCATCCTTCCCACTAAGAATCAAGTCCCTCTTGTGAACTCTTTTTCATCAACACAATCCACTCTACAATGGTTGCAAAATGCTTTCCTGCGACATCTTGTCACAATCCAAGAAAACCATCAATCTTGAAAACAAACTTTATACAAGAATGAAAATGATGCCAACCAAGTATTTTTCTCTTCAAGAAATAACTGTCACATCTTGTACTTCATCAAAGTACATGACGTTTTCTTGCATCATGGTATACTCAATATCGACTGACAAGCCAACAAACACCATCGACTAAACATAAATCAAAAAAATATGATCGACACAACATAGTCGTCAAGACAACATCGACACAGTTCGAGACTCATTTGAAACATATTGACATTCCAAAAGTCAACATTCATAATACACAACCATGTTACATTCACGAGCCACTCATAGTGGAACTATCACAAAGTTCATTGTTTACACACATGCATGTGCATAACTCTTCAACTCTCCTTCAAGTACAAACATAAGTACATAAACCCAAAAAAATGTGGGTACATAGATCTGAAATTAAAATCTATATGGCTTCAATAAGTGAGTATCATACCCATCTTTTACATCCTCCTGGCGAAGTTGTGCAACAACAAGAATGCCTTCAATAGAATTGCATTCACATGCAAACTTGCATCATACAAGTTATGAT
>JZKD02S1685176.1:490503-519425 GCA_000966675.3 Picea glauca | reverse complement strand
ATTGTAATCATCTTCTCACGGATGCGAGTAGCAGCCACATCTCTTCTCAGAGATAAGCTACCAGCGCCCTAGCTAGTTTATTTCCATTCTGTCTGTAAGAATATTTCAATCATTTGTTATTAATGAAATGAAGTCTTATTTCCGCTGCATCTCTGCTTTTATGTGTATTTCTGTATTTCATTGTGTTCCTACAAAAATCTGGATCATGAAATGTGCATCTACAAACAGAGAAATGCAAGCCGTACTTGTTCAAGAAATCTAACCATTTCTTACCAAGCCAATTCAATGGTGACTTTTTCTGCTGAACATCGTCTTCTAGTGAATCATCTTGACTCACATCAATGATGGAATCCCCTCTTCCATTATTTCCAGTCTCTCTATCCATCGACTTCTTGTGCTGTGAATGGGTGGTTGGATGCAATGTCCAACATTGGTCAATGAGATGACCCCTCTTCTGGAAGTGAGTGCAAATCTTTTGCATCTTCTTTTCAAGTTGCCTTTGCTTGGAAATTTTCCTGAATGTGGTCAATCTTTTCCAACATCTTGAAACATGATGGTTATCTAAACCAAAATATGTACATGGACTTTTTATTCCATTCTTGAATGAAAATTTACCATGATCAACATAATCAAAAGAAACTGATTTATAGGCAGAAATATACCTTGAACATTCACCTTTATCACCTTCTTGAGGAGGTGAATTTGAAGAGTTACTAGATCTCTTTTGAAGACCAACAACATTGTTCTTGTCCTCATGGTTGTCACAACTCTCTTGTTTCAAACATTTGCATTCATCTTGAGCACACACTTTGCATGCTTGAGGGATTGAACTTGAAACAAAAATCCTTGAACATTCATCTTTATCGCCTTCTTGAGGAGGTGAATTTGAAGAGTTACTAGCTCTCTTTTGAAGACCAACAAAAATTTTCTTGTCCTCATGGCTGTCACAACTCTTTTGTTTCACACATTTTCATTCATCTTGAACACACACTTTGCATGCTTGAGGGTTTGAACTTGAAACAAAAGTCCTTGAACATTCACCTTTATCGCCTTCTTGAGGAGGTGAATTTGAAGAGTTACTAGCTCTCTTTTGAAGACCAACACAAATGTTCTTGTCCTCATGGCTGTCACAACTCTCTTGTTTCACACATTTGCATTCATCTTGAACACACACTTTGCATGCTTGAGGGATTGAACTTTCAACAAAAGTTGTTCTTGGAATTGTTTCCCTTGTCTCTTCAACTTTGGAATATGCTCCATTTTTCTATTCATATCCAAGACCCCTATACTTGGGCCTCTCCTCAATAACAATAGGCTCAACAATTCCTTGTGCATGCTTTCCTAACCCTCTACCTTCATAGCCCATTTTTAACAACAACTTGGACCCTATTCCTCTATTGTGATTTTCAAAAACACCAAAGCATTCATCTTGAGAGGAATTTGAAGAAAAACTAGCATTACATACCTCATGTTCATGCATGTACTTGGTAAGGGTTTCATTTTCCTCATGGAGTTGAGTCTCCATATCATGCAAGTTTTCAATAAGCTGGTGCTTCTCCTCCTTCATGGCCATCAACTGCTCTTGAAGAACAATGCTCTCCTTCCTATCTTCCAACATCTCTTGCACCATATCTCTCATGGTTACAAATTCCTTCAACATCTCTTTGTCAAAGATCTTGGGTAATGAATATGTATGAGAACTCTTACTGTTTGAAGCTTCCTCCATCCTTGCAAGATATCAAACTTCAACACAAAACTTTCACAATAATACCAACAACTAAATATCTATCTATAAATGACAATCACATGAGCAAAACTATGCTCTAATACCACTTGATCTGAAAATAGGGGGCTGACTTGTTTTGCTATGCAAGAACCCTCTACTTCATTAAAATAAACTTCAGGACCTCGCTCAATGTCTTAGTTGTGCAAGAGAAATTATGTGTCAAGTTTATTCTTCTTTTAGGTGTTTATGTGTGAGGTATTTCAAAGGTTAAATATGGTGTTTAAATAATACAACAAAAAATATAAATTGTAGAAAAAATAACCAGCAACTCACAACAATAACAAAATGATAAAGGAGTTCACCCCCAACTGGCTACATCTCCTTGAACCTCCATCAATGGAATAGGCTATCTAGGTTTAGTTTGTCTAAAAATTATTTTACAAGCTTCTTCTCAATTCCAATGGATTTACTGACAGTACCATTGGGTTCAAAATACATAAAAAACCCAAAAATGACTATTAGAACTCTGAAAATAGACCATGGCTCATCCGGGCATGACCTCTTCTATTGGTGGCCTTAAGCTTCCTTGATCTTCCTTGTGGCAAAAAACATCTTTAAAAATCCTCAAATGCTTCTAAAACCTGTCCCAATGAGTTCATAGCATATCAATTAGTCAATAATGTCTATTCAGTCACTGAAAATGAACTTGGGCTCATCTGAGCATGGCCTCCTTCAATGGTGGTACTAAGCTCCATAGAGCTCTCTGAAACTTCAATGTAGAAAAAACTACAATAAAAGTCTCTAATTTCCTTTGAAAACTGTTCCAATGGATTTAGAACATCCAAAAACCCCTAGCTGGGATTTTTCGACACCTCATTTGCCCAAAAAATGAAGAAGATAGGCCTCCTGCCATTTTCCACCTTCAAGATCATTGTCTCTGGTTCACCAATTTGCACCCCCTGTGTGAGTAACCTGGATTCTGGGTGTTTCCTGTGCCTAAACCCAACATGTGTGTCATTTCCACAAATCGCACCATAATGTAGCACCGTTAGTGGACCTAGCCCCCAATTCGCGAATGTGTTGGATGCATGGGGGACCAGATGGCCACGTCCCAGCGCCAAAATAGGCCCCCGTTGCAATAGTCAATGTCTTGACAAGTGTCATGTGATGGAGAGTGACCCATTTTGGGGTGGCGCACATAAATGTGGGTTGGGGCTAAGTCCCAACATGGACCCCCGCACCAAACTTAACACATACAACCTTTAAATATACATAAACACGTTATATGTTAAGAACTAAATGGCGGGCGCGCCGGTTGGGTGGCCTTTGCCAAATCTTTGCCACAAGTATGGAGGTCCTGGGTTTAATCCCCACAGACTCCACTATAATTTTAAACTACACCATGGTGCCACGTGGCAGCCCATGCCTGGGCCACGTGGCACCACCCAATTGGCTAAAAATGCCACGTGTCTCACCTCCATTCGCCCACATGCCCTAGCAATTCAATGCTTTCCATGTCATATTTTCCCATTCAGCATACATTCATGCCACATCATTTGTACGACCCTACCATGTTATTTGTACAGACTGTATGAAATGTACAGTCAGCAAATTTTTTTGCATGTTTGGCAAAATGAACAAAACATGATATCTCACTCATCTAATGTCCGTTTGAACCTGTTTGAAGTGCGATAGGTTTGTGAGAATGAGGTCTATTCACCTGTCCGTTTTGAATCGATTCTGAACAATTTTATTTTGGGGCTCAATTTTGACCCCTTGTCCAGATTCTCATCACTTTGGAACACAATTGAAATTTAGTACATCATATCACCCACAGACAGATGGAAAAACAAAAATATTTAACTATATTTTGGAGGATATGGTGCATATGTATGTAATGGACCAACATAAACGCTAGGAATATTTCTTGCCATTAGTAGAGTTTGCATACAACACAACTATCAGAGTATGATTAATATGGCCCCGTTTGTGTTTATTTATGGATGACCATGTCAGACATCGTTGAGTTGAGATTGACTTGAGGATAGGGTCCTAGTAGAACCATAAGTGATTCAAGAAATCGAAGAATAGATGCAATCGATAAAACAATGGATTAAAGAAGCGCAAGATTGACAAAAGAGTTGTGTTGATGTGCATCACGTTGACAACAATTATGAAGTTGGCGACAGAGTTTTCTTACAGGTAAAACCGCACAAGAGTTCAATCAAGTTTGGAAAGGGTGCTAGACTCTCTCCTAGGTTTCTAGGACCTTTAGAAGTTGTGGAAAGGAAAGGACCTGTGGCTTATAGACTAGCCTTGCCTAATTCTTTGAGGTGTATGCACGATGTATTTCATCTATCTATTTTGAGACATTATACTAGTGATACTTCACATGTTATTGACTTGATCTCTTTGCAGGTCTTAGATGAGGGTGCTCTCATGACAAAGCCAATCTTCATTATGGACCATTGCATTCGATCACTACGATGTTGAATAGTCGATCAGGTCAAGGTCCAGTGGGACAACTATAGTCCACACTCAGCTACCTGGGAGGACGCATATGAAATGCGTCAACAATTTCCTTACTTGTTTGATAGATTAGACATATAGACCTATTTCAGATACTTTTATTTACTTGCATTTGTATATTGTACAAACTTTGGGACAAATTTTAAAAAAACAGGGGGTGTATGTAACATCCCTCTCTAATGAGCACACTTTTATTGACTTATTCTTTGAGGAAACTTTCGTGCAAGTGATTTGATTATGGTACATTGTGATTTCATATCAATTATGGATTATACATGATGATGATGATGTGTTGTGACTTATTGTTATTTGATATATATGTATTGGATTATGTTATTAATGATTTTTACTGAGTGTGCAGGACACATGACAAATTATGGATGTTGATGGCATCAATGGACTTCCTTGGACTTCGGATTGAGTTAGGGAATGGATAGTAATTTTGTTTGATTATTTCATTTTACACACATGTGACATATGATTTATTATAGTATGATTTATGTATATGGATCATTAACATTTTTTGTGTCAATGAATGTAGGTTGACGATGATTGCTAATCTGACTCACATAACGAGTAAAGGGGCCATGCACAAAAACTAGACATTGAGAGAGAGGTGTGGAAATGTCCCTGTCGCGGCCTATTATCACTCTTGTCGTGGCTTGAATGGTAGGTTAACGATTACCTAATTCGAGAGGTCCACGATGTCGTGAGGGTGGACTGAGACATTCACTCACAAAGATTCTAAGGAGCATGCAATAAGGTAGAGTCCTTATTCCTTAGAATCCCTTAGTCTCTCAGAAGGTCAACTGATTGGAGTGTTGACTCCAAGGGTCAAACAAAATTCCAAAACCAGTAAAAGGAGAGTGTGTTGAAATTACTAAGACAAGTGAGAGGGGGGGTGAATCAGTTGTTACTATGATTAAACAATATTATTTCTATTAAAACATTTTTTCATTATTCTCCAAGTGGCCATCAAGATTATACAAGATATGAACAACAAAAATAATAAACATCAATCACACATATGATATACACAGAGATAAATTTTCACGAGGAAACCCATAAAGGGAGAAAACCTCTTCTTATTCGAATGATAAGAAATATTATATGTTCTATACATGATCTATCTTTGAGCACCAACTCAAAATGAGGCTACCACCTCTGTTTTACAAGCTGCAACTTGCTAAGAGCACCAACTCTTTGGTTTCTCTAGCACCCACTATAAGGAAGCACCAAATCCCTAAGTGTTCTAGCACCAACTAGATGGAAGCACCTACTTCCACTTATGCAAGCACTAACTTGCATACATAAAACTCTGTGTTTTCCCTAGCACCACCCTGCCACCCTGTTTTCTAGCCACAACTAGATGAAAGCTACAACTTCTAGTATTCAAGAAACAAATTGAATAACAGAGGACTATGGTCCTCCCTAGCACCTCCCTACCTCCCTGATTATAAATAATTGATTGAATAACCAACAAAATAGATATATCAATTCTTACCACTTCTTCTTTGTTCTGCAGTTCTTCTTTGCTTCACTATTCTTTTGTTCTGTTCATACTTGGCTTGACTTCCCATCTCTTTTTATCTGTTCTTACTCTGTTTCTCTCATGCTCTTTGGTATGTGTACATTCTACTCTCTGCACCTTTTCTATTTTGTTCAGCGTCTGTTTCTCATCTCTGAGTTTGATCTCACACTGTGCATATTGTGATTTTCTTTTCTCCCATTTCAACTCATTTTTCCAGTGAGAACAACCAACCTAACTCAGACACGGCCTTTGTATTTTATAAAAATATTTCCATTTAGTTACACTTCGAATCTCCAAAGAAATGCACAAGCAACCGAATCGCCAAAAAACAAAGAACTATGATTTAGTTCTGTTAAATGAATCTTAACTGATCAATAGTCTGTGAAGTGCAATAGTCACCCTTCACTCTAAATGTCGATTAATTAACATTGTTGGATTAAATATGCAGAGACTTGCTGACCTTTCAAATATGTTCCTAACGAACTTTACCTAGATACTTTAACTACACTAGGCGTGTTTCTCCCACATGCCCACTGGTTGTGACCTTATTCTAACCAAAGAGTCATTTCGCGATTTCACGTTTCGGGTCATCAGTTGCGAGTCACCTCTGTTTTCCCAACTCATGAAACTTTGAGGTGTATCCTAGCAACTCTAGCTCCTTCCCTTCTCTTCCATTGATGTGACCACTAGATGTGACCACAGGCCTATTCAGAAAGGCTTATCACGATTTCACATGTCTGATGTTTGAACGTGAACCAACCCTCACTCTTCTAACTCTCGACATACGAAATACTCTAGATCAACAGTCCACATCCCTCTATGATCTGACGGTCCAGATATTATCTCTATTTAATTTTTCAAATGTTTGAACATGAGCCAATCCTGACTCTTCTAACTCTCGATATCTGAAATACTCTAGATCAACGGTCCACATCCTTCTGTGATCTGACGGTCCAGATCTTATCATGATTTTTCATTTCGGATGTTTGATCATGATCCAACCTTGACTCTTCTAGCTCCCGATATCTGAAATACTCTAGATCAATGGTCCACAACCCTCTGTGATCTAACGGTCCAGATCTTATCGTGATTTTGTGTTTCACAACTTCAAAGGTTAGAGCACCTCCTACCTTTGACTCTCTAGTTAGCAAAATGTTGATCTCTCTCCATGTGTCCTCTGGATACAATGGCTCATATCATTTCATGATTTTTCATATCACGATTTCCTACAACTCTCACCTTTGAGTTCTCCATATCGTGAGTTAGCGAAATGTTGATCTCTTTCCACGTGTCCTCTGGATCCAATGACCCAGATCATTTCGCGACTGCGCATATCGTGAGTTGGAGGATGGCTCTTGGCCATTATCCTCTTCGCAATTATACTGGATCCAACGACTGTTGGTCCTCGTTGCTCAGATCCAACGAATCATATCTGTACTACTCTTATGCGCTTCCTCTGGTCACTGGGTGCTAATCTATTGGTCATCAGGTAGTCAGGATTGGTGATCCAACGACCATTTTCATTCTTCCTCCTGATCTTTTTTATCTCTCTGACTTAGAATATTTTCTAAGTGTTCAAAGGTCTCGACCTTTTCTCCTCCTACAAGTCTTTCTCTTGGACCTCAGCTGCACTTATGGAAAGCGCAAAGCGCTATCTCTTCTAAGCTGTGATTTCTGCTTATTGTTTTCTTCTTCACCTGAGCTTATGCTTTCCCTCTTTTCCATCATTGTCACTTTCCTTATTGCTTCTTTTCTTGTTGTAAGCATACCATCAATGTTGTTTTTCTTGCCATCAATATTTTGAATGTCATCACTATTGTTCTTTCCATCAATGACAAGAACATTCTTTTCCTGAAAAACATGCCAACAATCTCATCCTTTGGCATTTATGGCAACTCTGAAAGGATGCACCCTGCACTATGCTGCTTTATTCTTCAATTGTAGCATCGATACAATTAACGCATCAAGACAATTAACCACAACTTCCACAACTTTTCTCCCCCTTTGAAATCATTGTCAAATAACACATGCTCCACCTGAGTTGTGACAATACTTTTCGAATATGAAAGAAAGAACCAGGGCAAAAATCACCTAAAATACAACAGATATTCAATAAGTACTCCCCCTGACAAGTTGAATAGATTATATGAAAGAAGATACGACCCCCAACTTCTGATGAACATATTCAAATGGTGACACTGCTAATGGTTTAGTAAAGATATCAACTATCTATTCTGAGGAAGGAATATAATTCAACTGAACAACTATGTTTGTAACCTGTTCTCTGAGAAAATGGTATTTTATTGGTATATTCTTAGTATTTGAATGAAGTACAAGATTATTGGAGACACTAATGGCACTGGTTTTATCACAGTGAAGTGGAATGGGATCAATATAAGTTACCTTCTAATCTGCAAGAGTTTGTATCATCCATAAAATCTGAGTGCAACAAGTAGTAGCAACAATGTATGCTACCTTTGTAGTTGATAAGGAAATAGATCCATTTTTCTTAATAATCCATGCTACTAACGAGTCACCCAGGAAGAATGCACCTCCACTAGTGCTCTTTCTCTCATCCACACAATTTTCCCAATCAACATCTGAAAAAGTAGTTAACTGGAAATTCTGATTTCTAGGATACCACAGACCATAAGTCATTGTTCCCTTCAAGTATTTGAATATCCTTTTGACAGCTACTAAATGACTTTGTTTGGGAGAATATTGATAACGACCTACCATTCCAACAACTTGCATTATATCAGGACGAGATGTTATGATGTACAAAATACTTCCTAGCATTGATCGATATGTTCTT
The DNA here is from genome assembly GCA_000966675.3 of Picea glauca. Lineage (NCBI taxonomy): Eukaryota > Viridiplantae > Streptophyta > Pinopsida > Pinales > Pinaceae > Picea > Picea glauca. Next base: position 510,824 of record JZKD02S1685176.1, on the reverse strand, counting down.
TGATCAACATCAGGTGAAATATCATCTTTACTGAGATTGCAACCAACCACCATAGCTGTACTAACAGGAGAGGAATCTTCCATCTAAAACTTTTTCAACATCTCTTTCAAATATTTTTCTTGAGAGATAAATATTCCTACAGAACTCTGATTTACTTGTAAACCAAGAAAATATGACAGTTCTCTTATCATGGACATCTCAAACTCTGTGTGCATAGAATTAGCAAACCACTAAACAGAAGAGTCATTAGTACAGCCAAAACTAATGTCATCTACATAAACCAAAACAACTAATAGATCATCACCTTCAGATTTAATATATAGATTGTTGTCAACAGTACCTTTCTTGAACTCTTTGTCTTGTAAAAATGTATCCAATCTATAATACCAAGCTCGTGGTGCTTGTTTCAGTCCATATAAATTCTTCTTCATCTTGCAGACATAGTCAGTATTATCTGTTAGTTAAAATCCTTTAGGTTGCTCCATATATACTTTTTCTTCTAGATCTCCATTGAGAAATGTTGACTTAACATCCATATGATATACTTTAAAGTTCTTATGACATGAATATGAAACAAACATTCTGATGGCTTCCAATCTTGCCACTGGTGCAAAGTTTTCATCAAAATCCTGTCCTTCAACTTGTGCATACCCTTTACAGACTAATCTGTCTTTATTCCTAACAATTTGTCCTTTTTCATTCATTTTATTCTTGAATACCCATTTGGAGCTTATTGCATTCTTATCTTTAGGTCTAGGAACAAGCTCCCAAGTGTTGTTATTCTCAATATGATCAAGCTCTTCATTCATAGCTCTAATCCAATCATCATGTTTGTTGTCTTCATAAACATTTTTAGGTTCAATCATAGATAGGAAAGCAACCTGATATTGTTCTGAGTATTTAATCAATTTCCTTCTTGTCTGAACTCCTTTATTCATATCACCAATTATCTGATTAGGATGATTCTTTCTAACAATTATAAGAGGTGGTTTTATTTCTATCTGCTTAGTTGAGTCTTCCTGAGTATTTGTATCTTCATCTGATTCAGAGCCTTCTCTTTTTTATCCTTGGACCTATTCATCTTCAACTTCAACTATATCTTTTGTAGTTGATTCAACATTGCTTACATTTTGTATCAGTATTTCTTCATCAACTTTTATGTTGATACAATGAACCAATTTATACAGCCTCTTATTATAGCATCTGTATCCTTTACTATTTTTATCATAACCTAAGAAGATACCTTCATCAACCCTATCATCATATTTGCCAAGATTTTCATCATTATTCTCGATATAACACTTACTCCCAAAGACTTTAAAATGCTTGATTGAGGCGGATCTTTCAAACCATAGTTCATAAGGAGTATTCTCACTGTGTGGCCTAAGATGAGATTTGTTAAGAATATGTACAAATCTATGAATTGCGTATACCCAATATGTCTGAGAAATATTCCTTTCATTCATCATTGATCTTGCCATTTGTTGAATTGATCTATTTTGCCTATCAACTACTCCATTTTGCTGTGGATTCCTTGGAATAGTGTACTCTCTTTTGATCCCATGTTTATTGCAGAACTCTTTGAAGCTCCATGAACTAAACTCTCCTCCTCTATCGGACCTTACTTCCTTCAATATTTTTCCTGTTTTATTCTCAATCAGAGCCTTAAACACTTTGAATTTTTTGAATTCTTCAGATTTTTCCTTCAAAAAGGAAACCCATGTTAGTATAGAATAATCATCAATAATCAACATGAAATAGTTTTCTTTTCCTGTACCTTCTTTCCTTGATGGTCCACATAAATCCATATGTACTAACTGGAGAGGTTTTCCTGTTGAAGGAAAGTTCTTAGATTTGAATTGTGTCCGAGTAAGCTTTCCTATTTGGCAAGGTTTACAAATAGAATCATATGGCTTTGATATCTTTGGAAGATATTTTACTACCCCACTAGTTCTAAGTTTGATTATATGATCAAAATTTAGGTGTCTGAGTCTCTTATGCCATAGCTAACTTTCATCATACTTTCTTAAGTGACATTATTCTTTTTCTTCTTTTAAAACATAGACATTGTTTTTGGTTCTTATGCCTTTTGCAATCAGATGTACTGAATTCATAGATTTTATTCTACAATATTTAGAAGTAAAAACCACTTCACATCCTCGGTCACAGACTTGACTAACACTAAGCAGATTATGTTTCAGACCATCTACAAACAACACATCTTGAGATTTCCCTTTGCCATTACTCAGACTTACCATTCCTTTACCTTTTATTTTTCCTGGTGCATCGTTTCCAAAAGTTACATTCCCTGATTTTCTTTCACTTGGAGTTAGAAACTTACTTTTGTCTCTAGTAATATGTTTGGAACATCCACTGTCAATATACCAGGGATTCTTTTGTCTTTGGGCTGATAACATTAATCCACACTTGTCATCTTCTTTCTTCTTCCAAACCTTGAAATTTTCAGCAGCAGGATTCAAATATGGCTTATAGTTCCTTAAGTGACAGTCTGCAACTTTATGTCCATAATTATGGCATGTGTAACATTCTAGTTCAGTGAATAACAGATCATAACGATTGTTATTCTCATAAATGTTGTTATGCTTAACCTACATCTTTTTCCCAGCCATCACATGATTTGTAGCCTGTGGTTTTTTGTTACTTGGTTGTCTAAATCTTTGTTGTGGAAGATAATTATTCCTTGAGTATCTTGATTGCTCATATCTAAATCTTAAAGAACAATTTACAGCTTTGTGACCAAAGTTAGAACAGAAAAAACAATATCCATAGAAAAATCCTTTGTACCTGGAAAATGGTTGTCTTCTTTGAGCGATTCGATTTCTTCCATGCTGATGATTTATTTGACCAAAAGATGTGTTTGTGTTATTTCTTTGATCTATAGATTTGGTTCTGGTACTTTTTCTTTCATTCCTTCTTGGCTTCTGATTATCTTTATTTGTTTCTATAGAGTGGTTGTTGTCAATGATTCTAGATTTGACAAACTTGATGGATTATGTTTTACTTGGCTGATCACTACTTGTTCCTTCTTCATAACCCAAGCCAACATTCAACTTTGGATTCCTTTGCTGATTTAAAATGGAGGTTAATCCTTATGAGGCTTTAATACTTGACATATTTTGGTGATACAATGCCTTAAACTTCTCCATCTATTTTCTAGTTTTTACTATCTCTTCTTCCAAGACTTCACATCTCACTTTCTTTTTTGATAACTGTTGTTTTAGAATGTCCTCTAGTTTATTTTCCTATTATAAATCTACTTTTATCAAGGCAAAGTCTTCATCAAGTTTTTTACCATTCATTTTAAACTGCATCAACAACTATTTTTGTTTTCTCTTCTTAAATCTGAGTCTGTCAATTTCTTCCAAAGAACTGATTAATTCACCTTCCACATCCACCACAGCTTCTTCTTCATCCATGTCACCTCCTGTGTGTTCATCATAATTATCTATGATAGCCATAAGTATAAAATCATTCACTTTGTCTTCGCAGGATGAATCACTATCTATTTCTTCTAAGGAATTGTCATTGTTTGCACACAAAATTTTCTTTTAACTATATTTCTTAAATTTGTATTTCTTTTCATCATCAGAATTTTGGTCCTTTTTCTCGTGAGGACACTTAGATGAAAAATGAACTATATTACCACAGTTAAAACATTTGAATGGAAGCTTGCCTTGATATTTTCATGATCCTTTCTTTAACCTTCTCACAAATTTTGCCTCAATATCATCTAATTCTTAATCAATATTCTTGTTTTCTTTAAAAGATGCTTCTCTAGTGATGGATTTATCTTTGCTAATTCTCATTTCATATGCAGTTAGATTTCCTAGGAGTTGATCAATATACAGATTTTTAAGATCATTTAGTTCTTCTATTGCAGAAACTTTTGGATTAAATCTATCAACCAGAGATCTTAAAATCTTATGAACTAAAAATGCATCTTCAATCTTCTCACCAAGTCCTTTCATGGCATTCACAAGCTATTCAACGCTTAAAAAATACTTACTAACTATTTCATCCTCATTCATCTTTAGTTGTTCAAATTTCAATCTATATGTTTGAAGTTTGGCATCTTTTACTTTCTCATTTCCTTCATAACTTCTAATACATTTATCCCACATTGCTTTGACATATTCAAGATGCATCACCTTTGCAAACTCATCTTTAGTAAGTCCATTCAAGATAGAATTCATTTCCTTTGCATTGAAGCTAAATTCGAACTTATCATCTCTATAAGCTAGCACAACGGGCTTTATATATCCAGTTTCTACTACATCCCAAACATCAGCACCTAAGGCCATTATGTATGTTCTCATTCTAACTTTCCAGAAGGCAAAATTTGTTCCATCAAATAGAGGAGGCTTATTGGCTGAAGTCCCTTCATGACTTGTCATGTTTAAGCTTATAGATCTACCTTTAAATAAAAGGAACCTACTCTGATACCAATTGTTGAAATTACTAAGACAACTGAGAGAGGGGGTGAATCAGTTGTTATTGTGCTTAAACAATGTTATGTCTATTAAAATATTTTTTCATTCTTCTCCAAGTGGCCATCAAGATTATACAAGATATGAACAACATAAATAATAAACACTAATCACACATATGATATGCATAGAGACAGATTTTCACGAGGAAACTCATAAAGGGAAAAAACCTCTTCTTCTTTGAATGATAGGCAATATTTTATGTTTTGTACATCATCTATCTTTGAGCACCAACTCAAAATGAGGCTACCACCTCTATTTTACAAGCTGCAACTTGCTAAGAGCACCAAATCTCTAGTTTCTCTAGCACCCACTAGAAGGAAGCACCAACTCCCTGAGTGTTCCAGCACCAATTGGATGGAAGCACTTACTTCCACTTATGCAGGAACCAACTTGCATACATAAAAATTTGTGTTTTCCCTAGTACCACCCTGCCACCTTGTTTTCTAGCCACAACTAGATGAAATCTACAACTTCTAGTATTCAAGCACCAACTTGAATAATAGAGGACTACAGTACTCCCTAGCACCTCCCTACCTCCCTGATTATAAATAAATGATTGAAGAACCAACAAAACAGATATATCGATTCTTACCACTTCTTCTTTGTTTTGGAATTCTTCTCTGCTTCACTATTCTTTTGTTATATTCATACTTGGCTTGACTTCATGTCTCTTTTTATCTGTTCTTTCTCTGTTCCTCTCATGATATTTGGTATTTTTACATTATGTTATTTGAACCTTTTTTGTTCTTCTTAGCTTCTGTTTCTCATCTCTCAGTTTGATCTCACACTGTGCATACTATGATTTTCCTTTCTCCCAGTTCAACTCATTTTTCCTATGAGAACAACCAACCTAACTCAGTTACGACCTTTTTCTTTTATACAAATATTTCCATTTAGTTACACTTTGAATCTCCAAAGAAATGCACAAGCACCCGAATCGCCAAAAACCCAAGAACTATGATTCAGTTCTGCTAACTGAATCGTAACTGATCAATAGTCCGTGAAGTGTAACAGTCACCCTTTGCTCAAAATGTCGATTAATTAACACCGTTGGATTAAATCCGTAGAGACTTGTTGACCTTTCAAATATGTTCCTCGTGAAATTTACCTGCTTGAACTAGCGTTGGGTGTGTTTCTCCCACATGCCCACTGGATGTGACCTTATGCTAACCAAAGAGTCATTTTGTGATTTCACGTTTCGGGTGATCATCTGCGATTCACCTCTATTTTCCCAACTCGTGAAACTATGAGGTGGAGCCTAGAAATGCTATCTCCTTCCCTTCTCTTCCGCTGATGTGACCATTGGATGTGAGAACAGACCTATTCAGAAAGGCTTATTGCGATTTTGCATGTCGCATGTTTGAACGTGAACCAAATTTGACTCTTATAACTCTCGACATCTGAAATACTCTAGATCAATGGTCCACATCCCTCTAAGATCTGATGGTCCAGATCTTATCGCAATTTTGTGTTTTGGATGTTTGAACGTGAGCCAATCCTGACTCTTCTAACTCTTGATATTTGAAATACTCTAGATCAATGGTCCACAACCCTCTGTGATCTGATGGTCCAGATATTATCGCAATTTCATGTTTCAGATGTTTGATCGTGAGCTAACCCTGACTCTTCTAACTCCCGATATCTGAAATACTCTAGATCAATGGTCCACAACCCTCTGTGATCTAACGGTCTAGATCTTATCACGATTTCATGTTTCATGACTTCAAAGGTTAGATAACCTCCTTCCTTTGACTCTTTAGTCAGCGAAATGTTGATCTCTCGCCACGTGTCCTCTAGATTCAATGACTCAGCTCATTTCTCGATTTCACATATCACGAGCTCCTACAACTCTCATCTTTGACTTCTCCATCTCGCGAGTCAATGAAATGTTGATATCTCTCCACGTGTCCTCTGGATCCAACGACCCAGATCATTTCGCGACTACGCATATCGCGATTTTGAAGATGGCTCTTGGACATTATCCTCTTTGTAGTTATACTGGATCCAATGGATGTTGGTCCTCGTTGCTTAGATCCAATAGATCATATATGTACTGCTCTTCTGTGATTCCTCTGGTCACTGGGCGCTGATCTAATGTTCATCGGGTAGTCGGGATGGGTGATCCAACAACCACTATCATTCTTCCTCCTGAGCTTTCTGATCTCTCTGACTTAGAATATTTTCTAAGTGTTCAAAGGTCTCGACCTTTTCTCCTCCTGCGAGTCTTTCTCTTGGACCTCAACTGCACTTCTGGAAAGTGCAAAGCGCTATCTCTTCTGAGCTGTGATTTCTTCTTACTGTTTGCTTCTTCACATGATCTTATGCTTTCCCTGTTTGCCATCATTTCCACTTTCCTTATTTCTTATTTTCTTTTTGTAAGCATATCATCGATGTTGTTGTTCTTGCCATCAATATCTTGAATGTCATCACTATTGTTCTTGCCATCAACGACAAGCACATTCTTTTTCTGAAAAAAATTCCAATAGAGTGGCACCCTTGGAGCACATAGGTGCATCTTGAAGGGCATGTCACATAATTAAAAACTTGATTCAATAAATCTAGGTGGCCTAGAAAAAATTTAAATGATTAGACCTTGTTGGATTAAAATAATTAATTAAACAGTGAATTTATTAATTATAAATCGCAATTAAAGTCTAAGCCTAATTCTAAAATTAAGTCTAAGTCTAAATTAAGTAAGGGACTAAATTAATTATGACATAAGTTAAAAGATTGGAGAATAATCAAACTCTAAGAAAATAAAGGGAACAAAATTTAAAGATTGGATAAATTGCACATGTGTGCATGAAAATAATAAAAGGTAATTTTAAAAATAGAAAGAAATAAAATATGAGAGAATAGGTGTACACATAGAATAGTATCTAGAGTCAAGCTACCACTAGTCTAACTAGAAAAAAACTCATATTCCAACTCTAACTAAGATCTACTTAGGAGACATTCATTAAATCAGAATTTGGGGAACAAAGGGACAACTAAGAGTGAAAATAGGAACACATTGGGGAATGTGAAGGAAATTGGATTTTTAAATAAAATAAAATTGGTAATTACTTGTGCAACATGGGGAGAATGTGACAAGTGTGTGGGTGAATAATCATAATTAAATTAATTAAAAAATTAATTAATTGAGCATGTGGACATGTGTCAGTGAGAGAATTTCTATAAAAACATGGTGTAGAAGGGAAATGGATCTCAATTATTCTTGGTAAGGTTATGCTGCCAAAATTATTTTGGAATGTGTTTTACTTGTGAGAGTTAGGATACCAAGATTGAAGAGGAGTGGAATCTCTACCTTGTGAGGAAAGCTTGGAGCTATTGTTTTCTAGTTTCTTGTGTGTGGCCCCTTTGCTACTCGGGGGGCTAAGGGGGAAGAAGAGTACTCCTAGCATTGGCTGGGAGGTACAAATGAAGTCCTTACATTGGTAAGCAAGGTGGAGGACGATGACACTATGCCAAGTTCCAGTTTAAGAGCACATTCAAATATTGTGTGCAATTGGATATAATATTTGTTGTTCATTTTTTATCATATTAAATTCCTTGTTTTTTTTAAATAATTTGAGAATGTAAAATATTTTGAATCGACCTTGTTTAAATGATATCGTATTTTAAATCATTGATTGATTTGGATTTAGGATCGAAACGAACTGATTAACAGATTGAATACAATAAACACAGAGATATGAAGAATAACACAGTTATCTAGTGAACAATATCTTCTATTAATTAATGAAATAGGCTGAAACTGTAAATTGTAGAACTAAAACACTTGCTTGAATGGTGGTATCTATCTCTGAGAATATATGTGGCCTCCATTACCACTTTCTCGAATCCTCCCCCCTTAGTAAGCAATGGTCTCCATTGAATTGATTTCCCCCATCATGTGACGAAACTTCTGTTGGATTTGGCCCCGGGTGAGCTACTTTCCTTGGTGTAGGAGTTTCCCTACCTTGACAACCCGTTAAAGTTGGATCCTCTGCTGGCGAGTGGCCTTGAACTATGTGTCCACTATCTGATCAGTGGATGCTTGTTCCATGCAGTCAGGGTTGGGATCTTTTGGTTTCAACTGTTCTACGATCTTAGAAGTGTCCAATAATGGTGGAAAATATGGTCGAAGGAGGTCCACGTTGAATACTGGATGCAGGCCAAGGAAGGGTGGATTTTTGAGTTTAAAATCATTGCTACCCACATCCTTGATGATAGTGTAAGGCCCATAAAAAAGTGGGAGAAGATTTTGATGAGGACCGATGAGATGCTCCTTCTGAAAATGTAACCAGACTTTGTTTCCAACCTAAAACTGGTGTGGTACCCTGTGTTGATCATGGCATTGCTTGTACTTAGCATTGGATTTCTGCAAAATCTCCTGGAACTGTTGGCAGATGTGCTAAATCCACTCAATGAATATGGTGTCTTTGTTGATCGTGAACTGATCATGGGAAGAGTTTGTCTGTGCGGTGGCAAGAGGAAGTGCAACATCAATGGGTCCCAAGGGTTGGAATCCCAGACCCACCTGAAATGGGCTATGGTCAGTGGAGCTAGGGAGAGCTCTGTTGTGACTATGTTGGACATATGGGAGACTCTCATCCCATGTATGTGGATGCTTAGAATTGTACATGTGAAAAATGTGCACAATCATCTGATTGACGACCTTTGTTTGTCCATTGGTTTGGGGGTGGAAACCAGTGGATTTTGTGAGCTTGGTGTCCAACAGAGACCAGAGAATCAACAAAAATGTGTTGAGGAACCTGTAGTCTCGGTTAGAGATGATGGTTTGTGGTATCCCAAAGTGGACCCACACTCGTTTAAAGAATATCTTGGTAGTATCTTTCGTTGTGACATTCTTCTTACAGGTTGTGAGGATGGCCATCTTCGAAAACTGATAAATGACCACAAACACATAGTCATTTCCTTGCTTGGCAGACTGTAAGACAGACATGTAATCCATTGAGATGGATTCCCAAGGCTTCTCGAGAATAGGAAGAGGGGTGTATAAGCCTTTATTCTTGATGGATGGCTTGGTAATAACACATGCAGTGCAAGATATGATATACTTGCTGACGTCCTATCGAATTTCTGGCCAATAAAAAAGTTTCTGAAGAATGGCCATAGTTTTCTCAACACCAAAATGTCCTGCCACCCGACTGTAGTGGGATTCCAAAATCATATTTACACGCTCACTTGCAGGAACACTGAGATGGACCATGTGGCATAAGAGTCTATCCTAAATGTTAAAATATGTGACAATTGCTATTGTACCCAAGAGCTGATAGGTGGTGGCAAAGTTCAGATCTTGTTGATAAAGTTGGGGCCACTCAAATGCTTCATGTCCACAGGAATGGAACACAGTGGTGAGTGAAGCCACAAGAGGCCGACTAAGGTAGTCAGTGGCACGATTGGAGATACCTATCTTATACTTGATGTTGAGATGGAACTGCTATAGGTAGGTGGACCATTTCTGATGGAAGTCATTCTGCAATTTCCCCTATGTCTATATGAACTGCATAGGCTTGTGATCAGTGTGTATGATTGTCTCTTTCCCTAGAATGGAATGTTTCCATTGACAACATGCTTGTACAATGGAATACATTTCCTTGTCATAGGTGGGGTATTTCTGAAAAGTATCAGAGAGTGTCTCACTATGGTATGCCACTGGATTCCCATGTTGAGTGAGAACTGCACCCACAACATAGTCATATGCATCTGTCTCAATCTCAAATGGTTGTTGCAAATCAGGAAACGAGAGTATGGGAGATGAGCACAAGCGATGGTTTAGATAATCGAATCTGCATTGTCGCTCCTTCCCCCATGCGAACTTGGCCCTACCACCACCCTTGGTCACCTGGCTGAGGGCCCATTCAATATGGGAGAATCCCAACATGAACTGTCGATAGAAGTTGGCTAGTCCCAAAAAGCTCTGAAGCTCGGTCAGTGTGTTCGGGGTTGGCCAGTCATAGATTACTTGGATCTTAGCTGGATCAACATGTACCCCATGATCATCAACAATGTATCCCAATTATTGGACCTTGTTCATGCCAAAAGAGAATTTTTCCAAGTTGGAATAAAGCTTGTGTTGCCGCAGAGTGCTCAAAACCTGTTGAATATGCTGCATGTTCTCCTCCCACATTCTGCTGAAGATGAGGATGTCATCCAAATATGCTACCACAAATGAGTTGGTGAAGGGTCTCAATACATCATCCATCAACCTCATGAAAGTGGTTGGTGAGTTTGTTAATCCAAAGGGCATGACTAGCCATTCATAGAGACCTTCTTTAGACTTTAAGGTTGTCTTCCATACATCAGTTGGTTCGATGGGAACCTAGTGGTTCCCATACTTTAGGTCAATCTTGTTGAAGAAATTTCCCCCCTTGATTTGGTCAAGAAGGTCATCAATCCTCAGAATGGGGCAGTGGTTCTTGACTGTGATTTTGTTTAGGGATCTCTAATCAATGCAGATTCGCCAAGCCTCGTCCTTTTTCTGCAGTAGTACAATCGGGCTTTCGCAAGGGGAGGAGTTGGGTGTGATGTGCCCCTTTTGAAGAAGCTCTCAGATCTGACGCCTGATTTGGTAATTTTCCATCAACGAGCGTCGATAGACTAGTCCATTAGGTAGAGGTGCATCGAGGGGTCAGATCAATTGGATGCTTGACTTGGTAGTGTGTCAGTACCCCTGTAGGTGAGGAGAAGATGTCTCTATATTATTCCATGATCATGTCCACTTGCTTCTACTGCAAATAGAGGCGTTGTGTAGAGGCCACAGATGTGACGCCAACCTTCTACTTACTGTGAGCACGGATCACAAAGAAGATGAACTTCCCAGTCTGTGAAATGACCTTACTACATTGCTTAGAAGAGATTAAAGAAATAGCACTGGAAGGGATGATTTTAGGGGCTAAATTTCGCTCGTGGGCTAATTTTCCATGGTTTTTCCAAAAAAGAGATTCTCTATTTTAAAAATTATTTGCCCAAATTCTATATGATAAAAATATTTTACCTTAAAAATCGCCAAAATTTTATAAAAACTATATAAAAATAATTATAAATTTGAATATTTTTACAAAAATATCGCCAAACATTTATAGTTGACATATAAAGGATTAGTAATATCCGCCAAGGTTTCTACATTTTAAAATAAATTTCCTTCCTTAAAATCATCCTTGAATTATAGCAGTAGGCGACGCTACCTCTAGGATCTTGTACAATTGTCTACTCAAAGTAATAATAATATTGTGGGGTCTAGACTCATACACAGCATGACGCTTCCACAAATATGGTTGTCCTAAAATAACATCAAAAACTTCAAGGGGAGCAATATCAAACAATACCTCATCTTTGAAAAGCTTGATGTTGTAGGGAAGATGAAACTATTAGCTAACACGTAGATCGCTTCCCTGGCGAAGCCAGGCAATGGTGTAGGGTTGCAGGTGCAGTGTCATTGGAAGGTACAACTGCTTAACAACCTATTCTAAAATAAGGTCCTTCTGATTACTGCTATTGACAATGAAATGAAGCAGATCCCCCTTTACCCACATCTACGAGTGAAAGAGGCGTTCCCCTTCCTCTGGTTCTTCTAGTTCTCTTGGCCAAACTTTGGTGGTAGAGACAGTGGAACTGGGTTCAACAACAATAATTTGCTTCCCTCCTTCAGGATTTGACTTGCAATTAGAATCAACCTGTAACTCAAAAGCCTTCATCTCAGCCACGAGGGACTACTTGGAGTGGCATTCTTTGATGTTGTGCCAAGGAATTTTATGGTACTCACACCATTTTCCCATGTCATTCTTCGTCTTATCATTGCCCTTCTTATGTTGCATCTTGGATTGGTTAGCCTAAGAGTGTCCATATCGACTTGGTCCCTTGATATGTGGGTTGGGGTTGTCATTTCCCTACTTCGTCTGTGAGGGGTTTGTAGATCCAAACTCTCACCTTTTCTTCTTGAATTTTTGCTCAATCTTGACAACGTATCGATAATGTGTGCCTAATGAGGCAATGTCTAGGAACTCCATTTATGTTTGAATGTATATATGCAAACAACCGTGATATTTGAGCACCATATGACACTCAGAGTCTTTGATACCCCATTTGGCGCTTAGGGTATGGAAATTATTGGTGAAATATGGTACTGTTTGGTCCCTTTCTTAATGTAGGGTGGTCCATCTGGTGTATTGGTCCTTGTAGATTCCAACAGGGTAGTATTGTTCTTTAATGGCTTCCCAGAAGGAATCCCATGTAGGGGCCACCACAAACATTGCAGATTCCTCTACAGCCCTTTGCTTAGAGTAAGTATCCCACCAGTCTTTAACATGGGGAATGGCCTTGAGGAATGCAAAAGTGATATTTTCCCTATCAAAAAATTTGTGGACCAAAAATACCCTTCGAGCAGATTCAACCATTTATCTACAACATCTGCATATATAAGTCCTTCAAATAATGGAATATAAAAATTTACATGTACCTTGAAGGGGGTTTCATGGCCGCTTGATTAGGATGCCTCTCTTGTGGGAAGCCGTCAAAGGATCTATGCAAAGTTTTCCATCATTCCGTTCCTTTGTCGCATGAGGGATTACTCGAACAACATTTTAATAGGATGTCCTGCTCCATTATTTTTGTCTCCCATGGGTTGTTTTTGGTCTCGGCGCGGCCGATCTTGCAATGGCTCGATTGGTTTGAGTCCCAACTTCTTGTACCCAGATCTTGTCAAGGACATGCACGAAAAAATATAAATGAAGAGAAGACCACTCTGATACCACTGATACAGATTTAGTAGCAGAATGAACTTATTGATAGATTGAATACAATAAACACAGAGATATGAAGAATAAGACAGTTATCCAGTGAACAATATCTTCTATTAAATAATGAAATAGGTCGAAACTGTAAAACTGTAGAACTAAAACACTTCCTCGAATGGTGGTAGTTATCTCTGAGAAGAGATGTGGTTGCTATGTGCATCCGTCTGATAATAATGGATTACAATGAGGCTCTAGAGACCTTTTTTGATATTACTCATGAATTCCAAAACCCTATACATCCAAAAACCTAACTCTAGAAGGTGAAACGCCAAAAGTCATGTGGGCCCTATGGGTAAGTTGGTGTAATTTGGTACCTCGACTTCCCAAGGTCGTAGCTTTTGCATATGACCTTCGTTTTAGGCACGTGATAGACCGTTAGAAAGGTCTTTTAGAGAGATACACATTATGTTTTCAAACTATGACTCCATCTATAGTTTGAGTGTGGCGAGCCAAAAAAAAATGTTTGGGGCCCCAAAACGGCCCTGGAAGTACAACAAGATGTGCTGACATGAAAATATACAAAATAAGCCAGTTGGATTAGGCGAGAGGCTACTAGTGTCCACCTGGAGGATATGTGGGGCTGTAGACATCCCCAGAAGTGTAGAACCCACAATTACAAAGTAGTACAGAAGAATGTGTTGAACAAAAAACGGACGCGAAGAGCCAATTGGAATAGGTGGGTGGCCACCAATATCCAGTTGGATCATTGATGTTCAAGGAACTTGATCTTATTACTTTGGGATTGATTTATAGAATTGCAGTATATTAATGGTGCGAATAAATATATCCCTATACAAAATGAAAATAATATAATAAACACTAGCACAAATCATTACAGTTCTTGTAGATTCGGTTCGTTCTAAAAAACAAGATGGGTGGTTGAGCAACAAGTCCCTGCCCAAAAGGTTGATAATCCATAGTTGTTGTTGCCATTGTCCATAACTTGTAATGTTGATAATCCATAGTTGTTGTTTCCATTGTTCATTCAATCACTCCATTGCTATAGTATTGTAGTAAGTTTATGTGAACTTCGAAGACACACTATAATTTTAATGATTTTTTTTAATAAATAAACATGTCAATATAAATAGGCATAAATAGACATGCAGAGACAAAGAACTTTGAATAAGAAACACTTTAATTTTAATTATATTCCCATCACATCTATGTTAAGGTCCTTTTAATGATATGATGATATCGAGGCTATCGAGTGCAGAGACAAAGAACTTTGAAGAAGACACACTCTAATTTCAATTATAATCCCATCACCGCCCTGTTAAGTGCCTTTTAAATGTCATCCATGTGGCGATACACTCTTGATATGCCAGTAATCCATGCTAAGGTTCAATGCCAGGTTTCATTTCATGCACTTGATCCTAGAGAAGAGCCGATACAAGAGTCGATACCAAGTGTTTATGCACTCGATCAGGTGGAAATGATTTTTGCATTCATGTTGTTCAGAACGAATTAATTCCATTACGATTGATAGTCCAAGCCATGTTAGTCCAGTAGTTGCATACACATCAAGTCCTTCGATCCAGCAACAACACTAGTACCAGATTTGATTACAGATTCAACAACCCTTCAAGTCGCCATTATTTTATCTCTGAGGAGCTGAAGCCGAGAGCAGAATATTACGAAGACGGGTTAACTCTGGGACTTCTCCTAAAGAGAGACACAACATTCTGTCAAGCAACAACCATGGAAATAGAGTTTGAAGCCACGAAGGAAGAATCTAGAGCAAGAGCTTAGTTGGATGAGGAAAAATATTCAAGAAAGCAAAGACAACCTTGAGAAGCACATAGGAAACAACATTATCTCCTCATGCAAGTCTGAGAGCTTTAGAATGCTCCACCTGGACAAACACTTTGAGAGCATGAGATGCATAAAAAACATGGGGATTAGCAGCCATGCTCTACACGGGCCTATACGTCTGGGCCAAGTGACTGGTTATAAGTGCGAATGACTGAAGTTGTCATAAATATGTCTGGACCAAGTGACTGGTTATATCCCACAATGAGTACTCGCAATTAGGTGGAATATGCCTACAAGACTCTGATGTTGTTAATCTTATTAACATCACAGTGGGGAATGCAATTGAAATCGAAATGTCTCCATGTATCTGCAAGACCTCAAACAATCACCTGGTTATTTTGTTAATAAAACTATGAGACTCTACCAGAATGGTACAATGAGTTTAAAGCAAAGGCAGAGAATGGAAATGGGTTTCTCATAGAAGTTTTTCTCATAAAATATTGGAAGCATTCCATAAATATGGTGCTTGGATTCCCCTCTCCCAGTTTCCCCCAGGGATTTAGCCCATTCTTCCCAATAGATAGTAGGTGCATACGCAAGAAAAGAAGCAGAATTAGAATTGATCCAAGTAGATGTCCATGCAGCTCAGCAAAGGCCCGTGCACAAGCAAGTCAAGGAATCGTTGAAAGGGTTAGTGCAAAACCAACTACATCCAAGACAAGGAAACCCTACAAAGGTTAGTGAAAGTGCAAGTGCATCCTCAATCTCTTAGAAATTATTATCTATTGTTGTTTCTTTACATGTGAATAAAGGAAACATTGCTTGGTTTGTAAATTGTTGAAGAAATGAGGCTTCTCAAGCAACACTTCAAAGTACTCCTTGTTATGCCAAGAAAACATATGGATCTTCAAATACTCGGGAAGCTTGGAACGTTGGTGCCAGTCGAATCACATTCTCGCATGTAGGTATGTTTCCAAGGGTTAGTTAACAATTATTCTATATCTTTAAAGAAAAAATCTAAGAAAGAAAACAAATAGGTTTCTAGATAGCTTTATAATAACTAACAATATTAGAGAGATTTACCAGAATTAACATTATGGCATAGTTGATCTGGATTTTATGAGCAGAACAAAATGAATACAGATTATTAACAGGGGCTTAACACAAAATAACAGAGATACAGTAAAATTGGTTTTCTATTCAATAAGGAAATAAGATGAAACTGTAAAATGCAGCGGAAACAAGCTTGCTGGAATGGTGGCGGCTTATCTCTGAGAAGAGATGTGACGACTGCGCTCATTCACAAGAAGATGATTACAATGAGGCTCTAAAGGTATTTTTATAATAAACAGGAATGCCAAAAACCCTAGACATCCAAAAACCTAACCCTAGGAAGCGCCAAAAGTCATGTGGGCCCCGTTTAGGTAAGTTAGTACATCAACTTCCCAGGGGCATAACTTTTTCATACAGTCTTGGTTTTAGGCATATGATAGCCCGTTGGAAAGGTATTGTCGGGGAGACTCATTTTGGGGGCTCAATCATGCATTCGGCTATAATTTAAAAGCTCTATCCCGAAAAACCTTCATTTAGGCACTCAAAATGGCCCCAGAAGTTAAAACTGCTAAAAATAGTAAATTGCCAAAATTGTTAGAAAATTGTTTTGAGCCAGTTGGAAAAGGTGGGTGGCCATCGATATCCATCTGGATCAATAGTTTTCACCGTCCTTCTAGTGTAGGGAAGACTTAGACTTTCCCCTTGAATCTCTCCAGCGCCAAATCAAATTTGGATCTTGTTCGTAGAACCAGATCATTACCTCCATTGAGGAGTTCGACTCTCGACTCAATGGCTAGAACTAGAGGCCCTCCCTTTCTCGTCCTAATCAAGGAGTGATATCTATCTAGAATAGTTTTCATAGTAGGTGCATGGAGGACAACTTGCATAACTATGCATGAAGCAAAACAGGTGTAAGGAGGTGCAAGGAGTATGTGTCAAAATATATTCAGTTTGTGAATACTTTGTTTACGCTATTGCAAAAATGATATAGCATTTAATGTGAGGAAAGTAATGCTAGACTTAATTCTAACATTACTTGATTTGGAAAAATTAAACATAAAATTTGTTCTTGAAGGTGCTTTAAAATTAAGGTATTCTTAACTTATGCCTCGGGAAGAGGCCAAATAAGACCTCCAACTTGAAACATAGGTTAAATGCTATGAATTTTGAACATAGGTTATTGAATTTTGAACCTATGAGTTTTGAAACTAGACGTAGTAGCTCGTAACCCAAGAGTAAGGTTCAACAAAAATATTATTGGGATGTTTCCTTCTCTAGGAGTCAGAAAGGGGTTATCTCTTTTGTGCACGCATGACCCTTCTGGTATGTAATCATTCCCGTGTAGTCGCAGTACTATTTTTAAAAAGAGTTGGCTAATTGATTACGATGGGATTAAATTAAAAACCCAAGCAGGATTTCATAATCTGAAATGATTATCGACGGATACTGGAAATTGATTTCAATCCTTAGCTGGTACTCATAGGTTAATATTCCTTTTTTTCGTAGTTTCCTTGAGAATTCTTGCCCCTACTTAAAATCGTGAATATTGTGGGTAGGTCTCGAAGAAATGAAGAGTTTAAAATTGTAAACTTCCTATGACACATGTGTTCTTTGTGAACCTTCTCGACACTTAGGTGAAGCCGAAGATTTTAGGAATATTTCCTTGGCTATCCCATTATAATAATGGATTCAGTTGTAATTTAGCGTTGGTATCCTCTTAGTTCATAAGTTGGATTTCCTTTGCTTGAAGTAATTATGAATAAGAACCTCATTGCACCACATTAAGAAACAATAAAATTGTGCCTTATATTTAATGTTAAATCTTAAATAATACATTACATAATTATAGTCAAGATTAATAATACGATGATTATTGTTGATAATATATTTTGTGACTAAAAGTTCATGATATATTTCATGTGTGGATCCATATTAGTATGGTTAAAATGACTATTGTAGTTAAGATTTAGTTAATATGGTTGAGACTATTAATGAGGTTAGAATAAATTTTTAAGATTTTGTTAAAATCAATTAGTCAAATAATATATTAATTTTAGATAATTGACGAGTTAATTACAAATAGAATTTATCTCTAAACGTACTTTTTATTTATTGAAGGAACCACACACCTTACAAAGTGTGCAAGCTTAGAAATAATCGATATGCAATGGGTTAGTGTGTCTTGCAAAGTGTGCAAGCTTAGAAATAATCGATATGCAATGGGTTAGTGTGTCTTCTCTTGTCTTGTAGTGATTGTGTTGTGTAAATCATGTTTTGAATTACTTTTATTCTTACTGAATTTGAATACCCTTAATAAGAAATTAGTCCTTAAATTGAAGTAAATAAGTGAAATTGCTAATCTAAGTTGACCGTTTAGTTACGACGTTTACACGATGGGATTATTATCTGTGTTATATGAAAAGTTTAGTACCTTCTATCTAGAAAATTGATGTATGGATTCATTGCATGCATGCTAAATGGAAATTCTGGTTATGCTTAATGATAAATGTTATAAGATGTTCTTACTCAATACACGTAAATATTTGCTTAATGATTATTAATCGTAGTAGACCATACTTGTGCTTTAATAAATTATGATGAGTATTGGTGTTGATTTAATCATGAAATATTGGAAGAGGATTGTGGTTAAGGGAACTATATACCTCCTTGTTCTTCAAAACAGTTGCCAGTATTGAGACCTTAAATGGTCAAAATCAATCAGATGAATCCTGGACTTGAGCGTTGATTGTGTCTCTTAGAGGTCCTAATCTTGCAGGTTAGGTTGGGTGGGTAGATATTTGAGGTTATCTTCATGTGATATGGTTAATGTTGAATAATAGTGATGTTGTATTCAGATTCTTGTCATGTAGTAATGTGATGAGATTTGAATGCATAAATTATCGATGTATCTTATTGTCGCATATCATTTGTCCTGATAGTTGTTTCAAAAAAAAAAATTACCACTACTGTACTCACTTATTTTATGTCGTAACGAAGGGGTTGTTGCATGACATCTAATTACGTATTTGAAATTTTTCAATACAGGCTCCCAGACACATCCAAATCCACCAAGGCCAGAATTGAAAAACATGGGCAACACAAAGTTGGTCCGAGTGGTTACTCGAAACTAGAAGTACGGATTGCAAGTACACAAAAATAAATTGCATCTAATTAATATATTGTTAAAAAATTTAATTTAATTGTAGAGAAGAAGCAAAGTTAATGTTGTTATGCAAAATTGTAGGGCATGGAGTTCAAGCTCCAACACAAGAAGACCTGAAGATTGCTTTCAAGCATGACTTTCAACAAGGTGTGGTTGAACGCAGAAAAATCTTGGAGGAAACACAGCCTTCCAACACTCAAACCAACAGACAGGTAACTAAAATCATCGAACATTATTTATAATTAATTACTTATGCAATCTATTGATTGTTATTTTCGGCCATAAATTAATGTGTTTGTTTGTTTTAAGCAGGAAACCAACAAAGAAACATGTGTCCCCACTAGTGGAACAAAACCTAGTGACGGTAAACTGCTACCCAATGAAGGTGGTGTACAAATTGGCACTCGAGGTGTTTCATGTGATATAAAAAAATGTAGTATGGATTACAATTAAAAATATTTAATTGCAAATGGTGTATTAATTATAGCCTTTTCTATTTCAATTCCAGAGCATCTAGAGGATGAGGATATACAAGAATATGAACATATGGTCGCATATGAAACTACTCTACTTTCCTCCACTAATCAAGCATGTAAATAACCCTCTAATGCTCTATTAATAAAATACTTTTAATAATAATAACAAAAAATATCAATTTAACATTTTTTCTTATTGCAGCTGATGATCTGTGCCCCACCTCCTTCCAGCATCATTCACGTCATGAGTACACGACCAGGTCATCAATAAGACATGCAGAGGCCAAAACAACTAAAGGGGAAGAAAGAAGTGATGACCTACTTTCTGAATTCATTTCAAGCAGAAAGAAAGCAAAAAAGAAATGATTGTACTTAGAAACATCATGTACCATATTGTGAAAAAATATTTTTTATGATAAAATTTATTGAGATGAAATATTTTGTGTCTATAAGGTCGTGGGTGCGGCGTAGTGGTAAGGTCGGTCATGTAATGACGGTCAGGTCTCGGGTTCAAACCCGAACATGGGCGTTGCTCGCTGCCTAATTAACCGTTCTGAGCCAA
>JZKD02S1685176.1:472284-484456 GCA_000966675.3 Picea glauca | reverse complement strand
ATTCATCCTTGTAATTCATGAGTAATCTGAAACCGGAATTAGTAAAAGAATCAGAAACAGAAGCTTTGTAAAGATGGCGGCCATGGTGCATGCCCTTTCTTTTCCTCATTAAAAATAAAAGGGCAGCAGCTTGCAAAAGAAGGTAGAAGGCAGTAAATCCTGTGAAAGACAGCTGGAACAGAAGCTGAAACACAGTGTTGAAACTCGGATGCTGGAACACTGATGCTGGAACACAGATGCTGGAACACAGAAGCTGAAACACAGTGCTGAAAGAGTTGGATCTTATGCTGAAACACGGTGTTGCAGCAGCTGAAATTAAGAGCTATCTCTTATACTGAAACACAGTGCTGGAACAGTTGTTGAATCACAGTTTGTTACATATGTTGAAATTCAGTTTTGTCATATATGCAGAAACACAGTTCTGTCAAATATGCTGAAACACAGCGTTGGAATAGACTCTGAATCTCAGTGTTGGAAATATGCTGAAACAGTGATGATTCTTATGTTGAAACAGTGATGCAACATACTTTGTATCTGAAATTGTGGCTCTTCCACCCCTCTAATAAAAATTATAACCATTTTCGTTAAAAAAAATATATATTTTGTGTCTATGATTAATGAATGAGGGAATGAATGTCACATGTTAATGAATGATTTCTATATGTTTCTTTATCCACAAAACCACATATGTTTCTTTATGAATTTGTTGTTTTTCTAGTTTATGTGCATGAATGGTAATGTGTTGCTTTCAACTATTTTCTAATAGATAGATTGGGTATTGAGGAATTGAGAGTGATGTGATGGGGGGGATTGGCCATAAGAGATTCCACCTTCACTTGGTTGGTCGTGTTCAATAGAGAATAAATTATGATTTGGATAGTCTTGGAGCAAACTTCACTCGATCCAACAGATCAACAACAAAGTCAATATTGACTTTATTGTTACTCCATCAAATCGAGGGAGGTTTGCTCCAATATTAGATTACTCCAATAAATTATTCTCGAAACTAAGAGGAGCTCATAAAATGTTTGTTAATTTATTTTATTATTTTGTTGTTTCTTTAAGTGTTGATTTAATTATTATAATAACTACTACAGGAGATATATTGGAGAAGCATTAAACGAATTTCGTATGAGGACAACCATCAAATATCCAAGTATTTTATTTTTTATTTCATTTCTAATTGAAATTGATTTGTATGATTGACTTATGATTTATATTGTGATTTTGGTTCTTCCCACTCAAGTATGATTGACATGATGATTTATATTGTGATTTATATTTTGTTGTTGTTACATTGATTTTGACAGTGGTTACTTTCTATGTGGTTTATAAGGCCTTAGGAAGGTGTGGGAGTACCTCCCCAAAACATGTGGACAACTTTTCTCCTACCTTGAATGCAACTTTATGAACTTTTTCTTAAAACTTTCAGGTATTCAATCTTGTTTCTTTAACTTAATTGGTGCAATAGTTCTCTAGTCCATTTGGTTAGATAAAAATGTGGTGTTTTGCGTTCCTTGTTTTCTCCATTGACTCTAATTTGTTGTAGAATAATCACGAAAAAGTGATTAAAAATATCAACATCTTCCAATATGAGGTACATGCAGATGCCACCGCATGACATGTGTCATATCCTCTATACATTATTCTTATTATTAATCCATTACACAAATTCAAATATCATCTACCTAGGTTTTCATGGAATGGGTAACTTCTATTAACAAAGACCTGGTTGCATTCTTTGATCCATGCAATAATATTGGTGCTCATGATAATGACTCGTATATGAGACTATTTGTAAATGGAATGTAAATAGATCCATTGCTTGTTGTTTTTTAAATGGAATATTTTGATATTGACTATGATGCAATTGTTGACCCTTGGTACTAGGACATCATCTTGTACTTGTGAAACCAACAATTCCCTTTCCATTTGCAAGCCAATGAAAATAGGAGACTATGGTTAGAAAGTGCTAAGTATGCTATGTAGAACAATTGGTTGGTCGATAGACATATTGATGGTATGTTTATTTGATGTGTTGGTAAGTCCCAAGACAAATCTATACTATGAAAATTTTAGGATGGTGCTCATTTGCAATTCCATACTAGTGGGCATTTCCCTGCTAAAGCTACTATGCATAAAATTATGTGTTACGGTTTCTATTATCCCACCATGTTTCACAATTCTTTCATGTTTGTGAGATCGTGTGATTGTTGCCAACAACTAAGTGGCAAGAAAAAGTTTTTAGGTGTGCCCCTGAACCTATTGAGAAATTATTTTCCCTTTACCAAGTGGGGGATAGACTTCATAGGCCCCATTTCCCCACACTTTTCTATTGATCACATTTTATCCTTACTACAATTGACTATTTCACGAAGTGGCCCAAATTTGTCTCGTTAATGAATGCTAAGGAAGAACATGGTGTATCCTTTCTACAAGAACACATATTTTCCTTCTTTGGTCCACCTCTCAAAATATTTAATGATAATGGTGGTGCCTTTGTGTCTAGAGAGGTTTTGGGTCTTTTCCATAAGAAATTGGGAAAAACCCCCAATTTCCATAATAAGTTCCTAAATACATTGTTTTGAAAAAACAAGATGATGTTGATAAAAGGAATATTAATATGGAATTGGATAATACGTTATAATAAATGGATGTCTGTATGTGAATAAATGGGATATTATGCTTGAAATATATTATTGATTTTGAATGATGACATAAATTAATATTAATGGAAAAAATCTTGCATATACTTTAATATTGCCTTGAACAAAGCATTTGTTATGTACCTTTGAAATGGTAAAAAATGAAAATTCTAGTATCCTAGTAGTCAATTTATCATATTTGATGTGTAAAATGTATTAATTTGAATGTATTTCTTTTTGAATACCAACCACTCAACCCTTTGATACTTGATGAATAAACGTTTTTTTATTTCTTTTTTATTTTGATTTTGATTTGGAGTCATGATCATCCTTTGCATTGAGTTTTCCATGTATCTATATTGTTTAGATTACCACTATTTTCCTTATTTGGATGTAGGCTTGGGATGCATTTCTCCGACTGATACTTCTTGTGCCTTTATTCACTTTATCTTGTTGTTGTATTAGGACTCTTAGAAAAATCAAGAATGAATAAACATGGATGAACATGATTGTCATTGATGAACAATGGTTACCTTTGGATATCCTTGTTCTTCATTTTGAATTATTTTTCTCTTTTGAAATATATCATAGATTGTTTCATTGTGTACATATGAGAGTTGGTGATAGAGTAACGCCCCCCCTCCCATTTTTTTCAAACTTCAACCTTTGATCTTTCCTGATTTTTTTGGGATTATGATATTCTTTTGAACCTTGAGCTATTTGACTATTCCTACAATAGGTATGTTTATTTTCTTGTCCTTTATATCCCTCAAACTTTCTTTTCCTACTTCCATTTGAATTTATAAACCTCATCTCCATTTTATTTGAAGTCGAGGGCTTGAGAGGAATCCTATGAAACTATTTCCATCATTCTCTATTTCCTTCTCTACTTTGTAAGCCTAAAATGTATTGAGATGTATGCACTTGGAAAACTTGGTTTGAGAACAATCACTTAATGCACATTCTACTTTCTAGAATGAGGCGTGTCTTGTAGGTGAATTCCCTTTGATGTATGCCTTGGAGATATGTAGAGAAACTTAAACTTGAAATTCTTTATTTTATCTTGCTTTTATGTTTATAATTGCTTCTCTTTTGACATAGTGGCGATCTATTTGACCTTTAAATGAGAAGAGCCATTCATAGTAGACTGCTTGCTATAAGAATTTAGTACACTTAAAACTTTCACTTGGCTTGGTTGTTATTCTAAGGTTTCTTCCTTGATATCTTTTAAACTAGAACATAGTGATAAAGATTATGAGTCATCACTTGAATCTCAAGCAATTCATGAACCTTGATTCTTTGAATGTCATGGAACTCCATGTGCAACCTAATTATCAGATATCCATGTGTCCTTTTTCTTTGTAGCTTGAATTATATATTCTCTATCCTTAGTATTCCATAATCTATTTTGTTAGAATTCTTTACATTGTTTTCTTTGAAATATGCTTAGAATGGATGTTGGAGAGTATGTTCTTGTTGAGTTGCTTCCCACTCCATTTTTGCAATATGTGATTGTTATAGAAATATTTGCCTCACCCTATGCAAATTTTCTCAGAAGGCATTTTTTCATTTCCCTATGCATACTTGAAGTCCCTTTTTGCAAATCCCAAAGCTAAAAACAATATTTTTCCACATACACATAACCTAACTATTATACAACATGTGTATACACAGGTTGCACCACTATAGCCCAAGTACATCGGGTTTTGTGCCCAAAATTAAAAAATGGTGTAAGGTTTCCATGTCACGTCACGAGAGCCATGATCCTTGACCTTCCATATACTGGAAACATTCCGACTCAGCCCTTTGGTTCCACTTGAAGGCTATAAATGGGCCAAATATGAGCTATGGAAGGGAGGAGAAGAATTCAACTTTGAGAGAATAGTTACTCTGGAGAAATTATTCACTTCATATTGAGTCTACATCCCTTTATCCTTTTAAGTCTGAACACATCGTTCAACCCCCAAGCTCTTCCCTACATGATTGAGAGCCTCATTTTCTCTCTTATATGAGCTTTCCTTTGGTGGAGGATTGAAGTGGTGGAGGCCCAACTAGAAGGGACTTAGTTTCTCGGTTATGAACCATGCCAACACGAAATTTTGTAATTCATTTACTTATGCTGATTACATTTTAATAGAAATACTCTTTTCTCGTCCAATTTATATCTTGAAAATATTTGAATTCTTATTCCATGGCCATATTTGTTATGAATGGTGATGGATTATGCTATTGAATGTGCTAACATTATATATTATCACCATATTCTTGTGTTTCTTGGTTGTTGAGGACAAGTTGCAAGTGTATTTCTTTGAGTCAAGTACTCAACAGTGGACTTCATCGAACGTTTGGACGAGGTAGGATCTTTATCTTGTATCGTTATTATATTTTCTTATATAGCATACCTGAGATTAGATTTGATTTCTGCAATCATTTCCATCTATTGTGGTTTACCCCTATCCATAGAGATATTTTCCTCGTAACGTAATTGGCGACCATACCGGGGATAAAATCATATTTTTGGGTTTTGGAGTGTTTTTCTCCTTTGATTTCTCTTGTTTATATTGACTGTCTTATTGTATGATTGCTTGAAAGCCTCTGTTCATTCTAAGTCTGAGTTTCTTAGTCTAGCTATGTTTTAACACATATATGCGGGTTTTTAACTGACATTCGCGTACATATGTGTGATTTCCTTCTGCAAGAGGCGTATATACATGGTTTTCTCCTGAACAATCGCGTACATCATCCTTTTTTTCTTAGTTTTTGGGTTTGATGGTTGTTGAGTCTTCTTGGATCTTTGTTATGACTGTTAAGTGTCTGTGGAATGATAGGAAACCTTTCTTTAGTTGAATTTTGGGGCGATTCCTTTC
The DNA here is from genome assembly GCA_000966675.3 of Picea glauca. Classification (NCBI taxonomy): domain Eukaryota; kingdom Viridiplantae; phylum Streptophyta; class Pinopsida; order Pinales; family Pinaceae; genus Picea; species Picea glauca. The sequence goes on along the minus strand of JZKD02S1685176.1, from coordinate 478,944 downwards.
TCATAATCCTTTTTATTTGATTGGCCTTGCATCTTGGGCTGGGTGTTTTCTTCTTGATATCCTACTTGGTTTGTCTCTGTTTACATACACTAGAATTTTTATATCAAGGTGTTGTTCAGTGTTTGCATTTTCATTCTTTTATATTGAAAATAAAAAAATAGTAGGCATTTTGCATTGTTGGAATTTGATCTTTTGGGTACTTATCATTGATATTAGTACATGTATAGAAAGATTGCATCTTATTTCGAATTGCATAATGAAATTGAAAATTGCATTTTGAAAAGATTATCATTTATTGGGAATTAAAGTTAAGACTTTGCATTTTATTCATATTCATTTATTTTACTTGTTGAGTCATAACGTCATTAGTTTCACGAGCACACCTTTTTTTAGTAAGAAAGGCCACTAAAAGAAACACTTATAATTTAAAATTGATTAGAAACGATTTTGTTTTCTAGGGTGCACAAACTAGCTTAGGATTTAGAGCCTTGGAATAGGATTTTGTGAGTAAACTTCTCCAAGGCTATTGAATCAACATGTGTCTGACTAAGGGAGTGGTGAAATCCATTGTATAATTGGTGATTGCAGGAGGCTCTTCTTACACCGAATTTAAGAACGAGGTCGCGTGAGGTTGGTTGAGGGGATATCCCCCCAATACCTTCTTAGAGTCAGATATATTTCTGGGGATCTATTCGTATATGGGGATCTTGCTAGTAACTTTACCTCTATGAGAGGCGGTGCTTTCAAGGTTTCAGGATTTGTTACCCTGCCCATATGGTAGACCTGACTTATAACTATTCATTTGTGCATCGGTTATATTGTGGTTTCTTAGTTGCTTGACATAGGTACCACATAGGTTACTTGTAAGTCTTATTATGTAGGTACCCTGGGTTAGATAAGGGTTAGACAACACACAACCTTTATGGAGGATTACCTCTTCGGGGGCATCTGACCAACTGGTTGTTAAGCCCACGAGGGCCCTGATAACTGATTCTAATACCTTCAATATTTAGCAGGGAGTCTCAGGCCCCTCTTGGGCGAGGGATACCTACTTTAGGGAGGGAGGCCCCTTTCATATATTTTATCTTGTTTGTATGCATATTGTCCTTTTGTTTATTTTATTTTGGTGTGCTCTTTGATTACTAGTTGGCCTTAGGATTTATTTTTTATATATCTAGTCTTGAGTCATCGTGGAGCCAAACCAGCTTTCCCGCATTTCTCGCCACTTGTTATAGTTACCACCACATTTTGAGTCTTTTCCTTATAAAAAGCTTAAAGTTATCAAATGTGGTACACACACCTCCACTTATCAGACTTGTGACCATACAAGGATGAGTAATGAATCGAGTTAGAAAGATACTGGGAGTCCTTCAAATCCCATACCTACTATAGTTAATGATACCCCTTTGACACCTTCAACCACAATGGTTGTAGCATCAGAGGTGCCTATCATCACCCCTATTCATCCTATAGTGAATACTCATCCTATAACCACGAACCTTTTTGGGTCCCTTTATCACTCGTTGGGCTATAATGTTCAGTCCATCCCTATGGCATCTAGCCCTTTTTCTTATGGTATGCCAAATTTCACACCGCAATTTGCATCCTCCATCCCAGCATCTAGTCTAAATACTAGTATTGGACTTGGGAGAAAAAATCCTCCTCATAATCCATTCTCGTTTGGTGGTGCCCATGTCCCACAAATGACTCCTATAGTTGGAGGTCTTCCTCCTATTAACCTTGGGTATAATATTGTTCCTAATGCTTTTGGATGGAGTAACCAACCTGGCAGAAAAGCTATTGCTTATGGTTCTTCCTTTAAACCCACCTCCTCTACCGATTCTGACAAACACATTTTTCATGATGAATCCACCTTTATCCTCCAGATTCACACCCGTAGGAGGTCAGTTTCATACCTTGGGAAACCCCCAACCTGGATCCACTCCGGTTGGGGGAAATTTTTATAACCCTCATCAGAACATTCCTACTGGAATGTTTCCCAACCAAAACCTCATGAATCAAGTTCAGAGGAGTGTCTTACAATCCTGAACATGCCCATGGTGCTTACCATAACCCTAGATGGGTTGTGATTCCCCAACAACAATCTTTCCAGGGATCTTGCATCCAGATGTCGCAACCCCATCTCCCTTTTCTGGCCACGCTCAATATGTCAGACTTTTCTAAGTTAATGAATGATCCTGTGTGTCATGATCGGACATGTCCCCCTATCCCCACGAAGCTTCCTTTGGATATTCCAAAATTCGAAGGCAAGAATGGTGAGGATCTTGGTGATCACGTCACTACTTTTCACCTTTGGTGCTCTTCGAATTCCCTTAATGATGATTATATTTGGTTAATATTGTTTCAACACACCCTCACTGGGGTCGCCACGAAATGGTATATCTAGTTACCAAGGGAAACATAAAAACCTTTAATCGGATGGTTTTAGTCTTCCTCAACCACTTCCAATTGTCAGTTTGTTACAATGCTAGATTAGAAATTATGTCGACCTTACATCAGGACAAAGATACTCATATCTCGAATCACATCTAGGAGTGGCATAGATAGAAGAGGTTGATCAAGACCTGCATACCCCCAGAATTCCTGCTAGAGTGGTTCCTCAAGTCTCTATTGAGTTATATTTCGAAGGATGTTTCTACATCCGAAGTTACATTTGAGGAAGAAGCGATTTTTAAAGCCCAACATTTAGATCTTATATATTCTCAATATGGGATGTTATACGAGATTCTTCTATATGCACCGAGGTGAAACTATGACCCTAGACAAAAGCCCGAGCCTCATGCCGATGGCATTTTGGGCTCTATGAATGTGAAATCTGCAGACTCAGTGACAAGCCATTTGAAAGAGTTATCTCTAAACCAGTATGTAGGAGATCTAGCTTCCTCTATGTCCTCCACTCCCACTCAGCCAACGGATGTACATTCTATGCAATCGTCGACCAACCTGAATGGTAACCAACAACCAGGAGGGAATAAAAAGAAAGGACATAGTAATAATCGTAGGGGTGGCAAGAATAATAATAAACCCAAGGACAATGGTAATAATGAGAATTCGAATAATAATGCTGGTGATGGAAAGAAAGAAAGGCAGAAGATGAAGTTTCCCTGCAAGCTTTGTACAAATGATCACCTTACTCATTTATGCCCCAAACTTTCGTTAGCTGCGAGGCCTTTATCTCTACCGCCTACCGTGCTGACTAATCCTTTTCCACATAATCAACACATGGCCTTGAGCTCCTCAAATTATGGAAATGCGACGAGTGGGATTCAAAACATGCCGATGCAAGACAATGATCGTTTATGCATCAATATGGTTAAATATGAGGTTAATGTAGCCACCCAGTCTCGCTATTATAGTTCTCCACAGATTGTACCTGGTCTAGATTCTCCCCCTCCTCCAGAGATGCCCTTATAGATAAAAAAACTAGAGCCCCCACCACATATTTTGAAAGGAGTACTCAAGCACTCTACCCACAATCCTAATTCTAGAGATGCCCAAAATTAATCTATTGTTGAGAATCTGGGTCAAAACCCTTACGCAATGTCGGCTCTCGAGGTACTCTAGACATGTCCTTCAAAAAGGAATTCCTTACTATATGCGTTAGGAGCTATATATCCTTCTGTCTCGAAAGTTATCAACTTTGACGTCATAGATGTGAAGCCTCTCTTACCTTACCATGTGGTGTTCCAAATCCACGTGGGTTACTCAAAGTATACCATCAAGTGTATTGTTGATGATGAAGGCATTGCAACATGTGTGATGTCCTTGATCTATTGGAAATCCCTTGGCTCTCTAACCCTTTCTCTGTCTCTGACCATGTTGACTAATTTTGGCATTCGTTCCTTCTTCCCTCACGGTATTCTTCCTACCTTTCCAACCCATTTAGGTGGGACGACGACAGAGGTGGATGTCGAGGTGGTTGATGCACCCCTCGACTATAACTTGTTACTAGGATGAAATTGGACTTATGCTATGACTACAATCGTGTCGTTCGTCTTTCACACTCTTTTTTTTCCTCACGATGGGAAGATAGTGATGATCGACCAGTTGTCCTTTGTGTACGCTATCCCCAATGCATCTGTTGGACCGTCGATCCCAGTGATCAACAATTCTCATCCAGAAACTGAGAATATCAGTGTCAGAATGTATTCATCCCTTATGGGTACCTTCGACTTCATGGTAGCAGTTCATCATATATATGCCATGTCCAGTAGATCTACTTCTTTAGAGAGGTCTGTTCCTTTCCACACTTCGTATTTTAATGATACTTGGACCCTACCTTCCTTGACTGCGTCTTGTGAAGGTCATTCACATTCTGGAATGGCCATACCACTACTGATAGCAGAGATAGTGTATCAGTATTTTCTTAACTCTTTCGTCGATCCAGATCCGGTTACCTTGCAAACAAACAAGGAGGATCCTATTCTAAACCCTGTGTGGGCCACTTCATCATATTGTTCATGTGACTGCCTCGATGATAATTTACCTTCAGATGAAGAAATAATAGAGTCCATGAATGGTTCTGAAATATCATGGGATGATATGCATCATCGCTCTTATTTTCTCCTAGAGCTTGCTAGAATCGAACAAGATGATTTTAGATCTACCTTGAGCGAGATAGTCAGTCACATCATAATTCAAATTGATACACACAAAATTTACGTCGAAGGAAACATGGCGAGTATATATCCTACCATCATGATCGATATCTCTCGTATTCCTTGCAAGGTTGAAAATGTATACATCGGTTCATATTGTTCGTCGAAAGAAATTATGATCTACACCGAGCTCTTCGAGGAATTTCTTTACGTATTCGCTTGGTCATATGAAGAGATGCCATGAATTGACCCTCAAATTGTCAAACATGAGATTAAAACCTACCCAGATGCAAAACCTGTTTGACAACGACTTAGAGTTGTCAATCCTAGGAAGGCCCCTGCTATCAAGGCAAAGGTAGAAAAAGTGCTTAATGATGGACTGTTATAACCCTAAAATGCACCACACAGGTTTACCTGGCATCAGGCCAACTCATGCCTCTTCTTAGCCAAATCCATGCTGAACAAAACCTCAAAAAACCACTTAAATCAAGCAACCCGCGCCCTAACCTCTCACTGGTCGCGGTGGACCACTTGCTGGCCTTCTACTGCACGCGGGTGACCGCGGGCTAGCCCACTACAGCCCGCATTTACCTAACAAAGAAAAAAATCAGGGAAGTTTCCGCCGGGACGAAGAGCTTTTTGTCAGTCAACTGGAACTCCCAGCCATGCATGGCCGAGAGTTCGCCTAAAACCCTAGCTCCTTCTAGCCTATAAAAGGAGGGGTAGGGGTACTATTCAAAGGAGGAAAAATCATAGCAAGGAAACTCTGCCAAATTGCCAAGTCCGTTTTGTCCCAACCCTTTAGCCTTGCCTCAAGCTTTAGGAGAAATTCAAGCAACAGCAGTTGGAGGACAAAAGAAGAGGAGAAGCCCAGGATCAGGATCGAGGAATGGTGGCCGGTCTCAGAAATCATTGTAAGTTGGTTCATATTGAGATTAATGAAAAAGATGCTTTTCCCGTCCCAAACAAATGAGTCTTATCTATGTTATTTGATTTGTGTTTAATCTCTAACCCTCTAGTATATTAGTAGCATGCATGCGTAGTTTTATCTTAATTGCAGGATCTCTTTGTGGAAGGAGCAACAGTAGCAAGGAGATAAAAGATCAACGGAGGATCTACTTCAACCGTCGATAAGAAGGTTAGTTGATTCTTCCATTGTTTGCCTGAGAAAAAGGGTTATAGGTTTGGGTAGGAGGTTAAAAGTAGCTTATGAAGGGTCATGATCTGCATGCAAGTTTAAAACCCTAGATTGCTAGTCCGTAGGGTAGAAAAACCCCACAACAGAATTGGTGACTCCGCTGGGGACATTTTACTCTTAGGGTTTCCGGATTTGGTTAAAGATCTTTTGGGTAGTTTAAAGAAGTTCAGCTTCTGTTTCTTTGTTTATTTTTGTTGCCTGTTAGGTCAATGCTAGCAGGGAACCTGGTTATCAATACCAATTTTCCTTGACTGACACTTGACATTTATTCTCGAGACACACAGAGGTACCCGCAGCCTGCAAAAGCCCTGCCCGCGGGTAACCCGCGCCCTAACCTTATACAGCCCGCGATTGACCACTTGTTGTGGTGGTTTTAGTAGCGTGTAGAGCCCAGGAAGCTTAAGAGGCAGTCTCCTCTTCCCTGTCAGAAGTTTACCTTCTCAGGGGGCTTTCTGGATCCTGTCTGGGTCTTGATTGGTTTACTGTCTTGCTTTCAGTCTGCCTTATTGTTTTGACTGTTCTTTGCGTTTGTTTTCTTTTTTGCAAATTTTTCTTTTCTGTCGAAGTGGAAGCATCCAAGCCTTTAGGAGACCCTGTTTGTCAATACCAGAGTCCTTTTTCAGGTCTGGGCTACCTGTGTTTAATTTTTTCTCTGATTTTATACCTACCCGCGGGCTGATTCAGTTCTGAGCATGGGTACCCGCGTGCTATTGTAGCTCAGCGCGCGGTTGACCGCGTGCTGTCTTGGTGACAGTCGCGGGTCTGTTTGGTTGCTTTTTAGCCTGGGTGGGGCAGTCATCCCCTCCTGTGGTGAGAGGTGCTCCTTTCAGGGTTTGGAGTCTG
>JZKD02S1685176.1:446502-472274 GCA_000966675.3 Picea glauca | reverse complement strand
GAAAAATCATAGCAAAGAAACTCTGCCAAATTGCCAAGTCCGTTTTGTCCCAACCCTTTAGCCTTGCCTCAAGCTTTAGGAGAAATTCAAGCAACAACAGTTGGAGGACAAAAGAGGAGGGGGAGCCCAGGATCAGGATCGAGGAACGGTGGTCGGTCTCAGAAATCATTGTAAGTTGGTTCATATTGAGATTAATGAAAAAGATGTTTTTCCCGTCCCAAACACATGAGTCTTATCTATGTTATTTGATTTGTGTTTAATCTCTAACCCTCTAGTATATTAGTAGCATGCATGCGTAGTTTTGTCTTAATTGCAGGATCGCTTTGTGGAAGGAGCAACAGCAGCAAGGAGATAAAAGCTCAACGAAGGATCTACTTCAACCGTCGATAAGAAGGTTAGTTGATTCTTCCATTGTTTGCCTGAGAAAAAGGGTTATAGGTTTGGGTAGGAGGTTAAAAGTAGCTTATGAAGGGTCATGATCTGCATGCAAGTTTAAAACCCTAGCTTGCTAGTCCGTAGGGTAGAAAAACCCCACAACATGGACTTATCTACCCAGTTCCCTTGACTGACTGGGTATCCAATCCCGTTCCTATAAAAAAAAAGAAAGGAACCATCCGCGTATGCATGGATTTTCGTCACCTGAATAAAGCATGTCCCAAAGACAACTTACCGACACCCTTCATCGATCAGATTCTCGATGAGTGTGCGGGAAGAAAAGTTTTTTCTTTTAGGGATAGATTTTCTAGGTATAACCAAATTCAGATTAAACCTGAGGACTAACATAAGATGACATTTATTTTCCCTTGGGGTACTTTCTCATACCGAAAGATTCCTTTCATCCTTAAGAACATCGAAGAAACCTTCCAATGTGCTACGAACTTCGTATTTCACAATCTTAAGAACATATTCGAAGCCTATCTCGATGATCTTGCAGCTCACTCCCGTAAGAGAGTGGATCACCCTAAACACCTTCGGCTATTTTTTGAAAGATGTCACCATTATCGCATCTATTTGAACCCTCATAAATGAATCTTTTGTGTTAGTTCAGGTCGACTTCTAGGATTTTTAGTCTCTGAGAATGGGATCATGATAGATCCATTAAAGTTGAGGCAATACTTCGATTTCCTCCCCCGAGCACTATTCGTCAACTTCAAGGTTTACAGGGGAAATATAACTTTTTATGATGGTTCATAGTGAACTATGCCAATATTACTAAGGGTTTCATGTATCTCTTGAAGAAGGACAATCCTTTTATCTGGGATGAGTGAGCCTAGGAATCCTTCAATGTTTTGAAGAAAGCCTTGGTATCGACGCCTTTGTTGAAGTCTCCAGACTACGGTAGAGATTACTTTCTTTATTTATTCATGTTTGAAGAGACGATTGGTATGGTTTTGGTTCAGGAGGATGAAGAGCTCCATGAGCACGTCATTTACTATCTTAGTCGAAAATTAGTATTCCCTGGACTCAAGTATTCTCATGTTGAAAAGATAGCTTTGGTTTCCATCAACCTAGTCCAACGATTACGATAATATATATTTATTTTCAAAACTATTGTGGTTGTCGATGTCAATCAATTTCAATATGTCCTTACGAGGTGTATCATAGGGGGAAAGTAAAATAAATGGATTTTCATTCTACAAGAATTCGATCTCGAATTCGCTTAGTCCAAAAAATCACTATTTTTTGCAAAGTTAATATCTGACTTCCCTCGATTATATGAGGATGTTATTCATGTTGATTCATTTGTGAATGAACACATTTTCCTTATCTCATCGTCAGACCCCTGCTATGGATATATTTTTCTCTCTCTTGAAACTTTGAAGTTCCCTTAGCATCTCTCGTGAGATGACCGACGATGTATATGATACCAAGCTAAGAATTACCTTATCATCGACGATACTCTCTATCACTGAGAAGTAGAAAATATCTTGCGTCGTTGTTTGACTCACGAAGAAGTTGAGTTTGTGCTAAATGACAGCCATAGTGGGGCTTGTGGTGGTCATCTATCCAGGCTTGCGACAACCCATAACATTTTTCGAGCCAATTATTTTTGGCCATCTATATTTAAAGATTCCATCGAAGCGGTTGAGAAGTTTCACCCCTTATAGGTGTTCACTCGAAAAATGCACTCGCATCCATCCCCTCTCCATCCAGTCGTTACCGTTGATCCCTTCACCAAGTGGGGGTGGACTTTGTGGATTGCAACCCAACTTCGATTGGGGGGAATCAACAAATTATTGTGGTCATAGACTACTTTAATAAGTGGTTTGAAGCCATGACTACAGTTAAATATAATGGAAATACTATTTCCTTCTTTGTATTCAATCAAATTATATCCAAGTTTGGAATCCCGAGTGAGATTGTCATTGATCATGGCAATCACTTTCAGAATGAAATAATGAAAGAAATAACATAAAAAATGGGGTTTAGGCATGATCATTCTTCCCCTTACTACCCCCAGGAAAATGGAAAAGTAGAGGCCTTGAACAAGTCTCTTAAGACCATTTTTTAGAAACTTGTCAGCTAGAGAAAACTTGACTAGCATATCATGCTTTATCCAGCACTTTGGGCATACCGAAACTCGATCAAGATTTCCACCAGTTTTTATCCTTTCCAATTAGTGCACGGTGTGGAGTCAATATTACCTATTGAATGTGAAATCCCTTCTCTTATATTGGTATTTTTTCTCCTACCTAACACTTCTGATCTCGAACAACGCCACGTACACCTACAGAGTCTAGATGAGAAGCGTCGAGATGCCTCCACGACTATCAAAGTGAATAAGAGATGTGTCAAGGTATAATACGATAAGTATGCCTATCCTTGAAATTACGCTGACGGTGACTTGGTCCTTATATATGATCAAGACAAATAACCACTAGGGGCAGGTAAGTTCAAACCCATGTGGCACGGTCCTATATCGTGTGACTCATCTTAGAAAAAAGAGCCTATGAATTAGAATATTATGAAGGGAACATGTTGGTTGAGCCCAGGAATGGGCTCTATTTGAAAATATATTATGCTTGAGCCCCAATATTGGGCGTAACTCTTTGTATACTAATGTATTTTAGTGTATATATCTTTTCACTTTGTTTTTTATCTTCAACTTGCTTATCAAGTTTTTCGTTGTTTTCTAGATGTCAACGAAGTCATAGGTCTATTTAGGATTTGCAAACGGGGCCAGTCATCATACACAGAACTTGTCTTCCACCGCTTAGCTTGTTTACTCACCCGAGGATCTACTAGTGTCTTTAGGTGGCGTATGCCTAGGTCCATACATGAATAATGTGGCCGAATATAGCGTCATTATAGAACTTTTTCACGATTCCATTTCACATGGTATTCGCTCTTTAGAAGTTCTCCTAGCCTCCTAGTCAGTAGTATTCTAGTTGAACGACAATTACCATGTGCGTGACCCTACTCTACTCCGACGATTCATATGGGTATGACTTTTAGAACGACAATTTGATTTTATTACTTATCGTCACATACCTAGAAGTTCTAATTATCTATCTGATGCATATGCTAATTTTATTATAGATTGACATTTGTCACATAAATAAAACAAAGAAAACATTTTCATCAATGTACACATTGTAACATAAGTAAAGATGAAGATCAATGTTTTTATATATATTTCATCTCTCTAAAAAATATGATGTTATAGTAAAAAATTGGGGCTGACACCCTCAAAATACATATACATCCAATCATACAATAGTCATGAAATCTACACCCGTGGCATCGAATGAGTGTCATGATAGCATATTATGGTGTTTGAGAGATGTCGAAAGAGTCGTACCCAAGCATGGGGCACACCTACCACCCGTCCCTGCATAGCCTCCGGTAGATCCTCCACCTGAACCATGGGAATCCTTTGCGTCAAATGAGATAGGTTTCCCTACACATTTTGAAGCACTCTATCTACATCCCCTCTCATTGGTTTATCTCCCCTGTGCCTCCACCGATGTCATGGAATCCTGTCTGACCGTCGTGGACCTACGTATGCGTCACATGCATGTTTAGTTAGTACTTGACATCATCCATTTTTATTTTTTTTTCCTATGAAAAAATTAAAAAAAAATGAAATAGTAAAAAAAATTTCACATACCTATGTCTTCGTAGGCAGAACCTGGTGGTAACGGCATGTCCAGATCTCCTCTAAAGTCAATCTATGCATAAGGATAGTCCTCTATATCCATCACTTGTTGACTCCAGCAGAAGAAAAAATCATCATTGTAGGGTGTGGGCACCCTACCACCCCCCTGTCGCCTCATCACCTCGGTCCACCGTGCCATGGATGGATCATGAGGTCCATGCGAAACAATATCAACTCTAGGGACCAAGCCTGGAACCCGCTCGAAGAAAAAACTACAAAGGATAGACGTGAACCCGAAGTTCCTCTTTCTACCTAGTTTGCAGTCTGTCAGCTGGCTCTTCATATTGGCCAGCATTGAGTTTCACCAGTCATAAATCATGGGTCGAAAACACTTCACTGAATAGAATATAAGTGTCCTCGATGCCTAGTGCAAATATTTCGACCCTGTGATCCGTGTCAACATCAGGAAAAAAATCTTGAGACTCAGATTGTTGATCTCTCTGATTGGGAGTTGGCTCCCTCCCTCCTCGGTCCCCGCAATGCAATGAATGGCTATGTAATCTTATATATTCATTACACTCCCATATCCTTGATATTTTAGGTTGACCACCTCACCCCGGCATGACAATCCTTTCAAGAAGTAGATGTCCTCAACTTCAATCCTTAATGGTTGTCCATCAAGGTTGAAGGTCTAAGTATTCGGATCCTAGTAGTTCACAAGAAGCTGAAGCAGTCTCACTTGAGCCCTCATACCTTTGAGAGCCCAAAACTTGTACATCCCACATCATTTTAAGGCCATTTGGGCCCTTGTATCTCTCTCCATGTAGCATCCACCTCTTCATGCTCTCTTTCTCTCCACTCTAGCACCATCTAGCAAGATTAAAACCATTTTATGAGTTAGCAACATTTAAAAAACCTTATCCACGGACATGTACGCTAGATATAGGGTACACAGTTGCATATAGGGCTGCTTATACGTTGTATTTTTTTCAAACATTCACATATAGGTATGTGTATACACGACTCGATAGTCTATAGCCTGCATACATCTAAGTTTCCAATTTGCGCCTTAAATAACTTAAAATATGAGGCCTAATTACAAATTTTAATCCACTGAAAAGAAAGAGGAGAGCAAGGTGAATTACCTGGTCCAGATAGTCATTGATTTCATCGCTCATAGCTCCCGCAATCAGTAGTTGAAATTCAGAGGTAGTTTGGTCCAAATGCACTATTTGGGTAAAAAATACAAATGGTATAGTAAATTTGTTTTTTTTTTACTATTTATAGCAATTTTTTACCCACTTTACATAGTTTCGTACAATATTTTGGCCTAATGGACTAATAAGAAAGTGGATGGAGTTGATTTTTGTGGTTTAATCCAGGGATTCTTGTGGTTTTCAGTGCCATGTCACTGGTTCATAACTTTGGACAGGTATTTTCATTACCCAATATATAGGATAGGTATCCAATCCACCATGCACACTTGCATCATCCTATGACTGCAACTCATATGCCTCAGGTATGAACCCATTTCATAGCAACACAGAACCTTCTATATGCAACCAGAAGTGTCATTATCGAATGTTAGAGACTTACCAAACATGGGTACCCTAGTTACATCCCCTACTTCATTCGGTGCCCATGTAGAGTTTTTTGTCCATAGGACCGAGAGTCCCTTATAGCTAATACATGAATTTATGTTTGAATCTCATTTCTTACTCATAAACATGCTAACCTATACCTAGAAGACTCCCCATGAATCTGATTTAAGATATTTTCCAACTCTCTCCAAAAGAGAAAAGATTATCGAGTGAACTTGTCTCTTTCACACTCGTAAATTGGATTTGAAAGGATGTCTATTTGGTGCAAGTGTATCATTTTTTCAAACCAAGTAGACTAATATTACAAAAAATGACAATTTTTGGCATTAAGTTGTAATTGCATCTCATTCTCTTGCTTGCAATATTGAGCCTATTGTTTATTCTCGCTTTTCCATTATAATCCTTTTATCTCATAAGTTTACATCATCCTCCAAGAAGAGCCTTGTTTATATGCTTTGCATATTGACACCCTATACCCAAGAGGAAACATTCCTCTGAGTGTCCATCTACCACATGCACCTACTTTCATTGAGCATAGGTATGTTCCACTGCTGGAACTAGATTGCTTACTTGCGACACTCGTTTCCTCCTCTGTAGAAAAGCATTCAATTAACTATGAAAAAACAAAAACATACGGGCAAGAAAAAAATATTATCTTATATTGGCAACAATTGTGTCGTCTTTGAACAAAGCAAAAAAAAATTGAGTCCACTTTTCATCAAAATTTTGGGTTTACCATGACCTTAGGAAGCTTATCTCGTTACGTAGAGTTTACTCCCCCAAATAGTTACTCTTCTAGTCCCTATGGAGAGTTTTATTGATGCCTCCTACATCTCAAAGTTTCCTCATTGAGTCTATGCTTCCAGAGTCTTCCATATGTCTCATACTCTTTCTCAAAGGATGTCTATTAACCTGTGTTGGCCATTCCTCATAATTCTTGACTTTTCATGTCAGCCATACCCTCAGTGTGTCTCAAAGTTACATGAAGTTGTAGTTCTATTGTGCACCCTGATCCTACTATCGTCATTGGTAGGTAGCCTTGAACCCATCAGTCGACATTTCATCATTGGTCATGGACTAGGTGGTTTCCCTTGTGTTCGATGGCAAGAAATATATTCACACATTGGGATTCTTGTAGTGTCTTGGACACCATTAGCCTTATTGGTGGTTTCCTCACCTTTTTCAATAGTTTTCCTCATTGGATGCTATTCATAGGGTATTTTTTGTGTACCTCTTGAATATGGCACACGTGAAAGACACACATAGTCGTTGGTTTGTGAACATGTTCTTTGTTCGATTTCCTCCAAATCATCAAGCTCATTCTTTGTACCTCATGTTGAATGATGAGAGATGCCTCAATTCTCTCCTTTCAACGAGTCTCCTTCCATTGACCTCATCCAATCTATTCTGAATATGAGACCTAGAGTCCTATGAGTACCTAGAGGCTTGTAGTCATTAGTGGCAAGTTCTCCCTCCATCAACAGTTGGGAATACATCAATGTCTCCCTATCGATGGATTCGTCAAGTGTTCGAACTTGACACTTATATTCACACTTGTAAGAATGGACTCGATTCCTTGATACCTACTTTCATTATCACTAGGTTGTCTCATGTTTGTTAATGGTATACCTTAATGACCAGTAATCCAACGAAGTTTCATTGTGTTTGACCTCAACTCTTTTATTCACACGATGTAGACATGCACCTTTGGTAGAATGTGTAGAAGACTTGAAGACGTCAATCCATAGTCACATCTTTCCTGAGTTGTTGCTATATTTCATTGGACCAGTACCTATGTGACTTCAATGATCATGGAGATCAAATTGTACTCCACTGTATACATATATCTTCGTATTTATTTTGATATTGATTTTACTGGGCCTTTTTCGTGACTATGACAACCTTTGGCATGCAGCCACCTTTGTAATTCTTATTCACGACCATGAAAAACTATTTGGTATATTTTCACATGGATCTGCAGTGTAATTCAAATTGACAGCCATGTCCACAAAGTCAATGCAGATTGTAATATTCTCAGAAGAAACTAGTTCTTCCAGCTAGGTCTCCATTACTCCACTTCTGCGTATTATAATGTATTTTGACCATCACAGATACTCCTTTGAAATCACACATTAGGGGGCATCTTTTATAGCAAGATTTGCCTCACCCTATACAAATTTGCTCAGAAGGCCTTTTTCCATTTCCATATGTAGACTTGAAGTCCCTTTTTTCGAATCCCAGAGCTAAAAAAACTATTTTTCCACATATACACTCCCTAACTATTATACAACATGTGTATACATAGGTTGCACCACTACAGCTCATGTACATCGGGTTTTGTGCCAAAAATTAAAAAATGGTGTCGGGTTTCCCTGTCACGTCATGAGATCCATGATCCTTGACCTTCCATATACTGGAAATGTTCTGAATCGGCCCTTCGGTTCCACTTGAAGGCTATAAATGGGTCAAATATGAGCTATGGAAGGGAGGAGAGGAATTCAACTTCAAGAGTAAATTTACTCTGGAGAAATTATTCACTTCATCTTGAATTTGCATCCCTTTATCCTTTTAACTCTGAACACATTGTCCAGCCCCCAATCTCTTCCTTACATGATTGAGAACCTCATTGTCTCTCTTATATGAGATTGCCTTTGGTGGAGGATTGAAGTGGTGGAGGCCCAGCTAGAAGGGACTTATTTTCTCGGTTTCGAACCATGCTGACACAGAAGTTTGTAATTCATTCACTTATGTTGATTACATTTTGATAGAAATACTCTTTTCTCGTCCAATTAATATCTTGCAAATATTTGAATTGTTATTCCATGGGAATATTTGTTATGAATGTTGATGGATTATGCTATTGAATGTAATAACATTATATATTATCACCATATGCTTACGTTTCTTGGTTGTTGAGGAAAAGTTGCAAGTGTATTGGTTTGAGTCAAGTACTCAAGGATGGACTTCATCGAACATCTGGACGAGCTAGGCTCTTTATCTTGTCTCATTAGTATATTTTCTTATATAGCATACCTAAGATTAGAGTTGATTTCTGCAGTCATTTCTGTCTATTGTGGTTTACCCCTAGCCATAAAAAGATTTTTCTTGTAACAGTGATATGAAACCCTTGATTGGACTTGACATCCTTTGACATAGTGAAATGAATCTAGAAAATATATCCATGATCTTGACAGATTTATGCATGTTTAAAATGATACAATGGCATGACCTTGTATTGAATCCTAGATAAGCTATGTAATACCTTCTCTTGCCATGGCTCTAGTTATTAATGGAAGCAAGGAATTCCTAACTACCACCTTACATGTTGTATACTAATAATATAAATTTCATAAGTATAAATTCCATCTTTCATACCTTGTTTGAATATCTACATTTGAGGAGGTTGCATGCTTAAGTATTCTTTTTTTGTTAGCTCTGAAGTATTTCATGGTAGTGAGTGATCATGATGGGTCACAAAATTTAAATACATTGTTGTCCTTCTCTTCCTCTGCATACCTTGGAATAATCTCACATGATCAATGCATGCTGATGAGGAGCTATGTAAAGCATAGATCCCTGATCATTGGTGGAAATACCTTGAAATTTGATTATGTTTCCCTATCACTCTATTTTATTGATTTATTGTAGGCCTTAGTAGAAGTTTTATCACTGAACATTGTATCAATGAATTTATTTCCAAGAAGAATTTATCAACAAATATTGTTATCTATGAATAATACTACTAATCATACATTTCATCCTTATCCTTTTTCTTTGAACTATAGTTTTATGTCCTTGATGAGGGATGACAATTCATGATTCTTAAGCCTCTTATCGTATTTGTAATGTAATCTTCCTTTAGAAGTGTAATGACCCATTTGTATTGAGTGACAAAGGTAGATTGAAAAAATTGAATATATTTCAGAATGTATGGAATATTATGATGATTTTATATTTCTTTCTTGAGATGTTGCACTCTTTTTGTTATCCTCCATACAAACGTTTCAATAATTTTAGATCCTCGATAATCAACCTTTGTTGCTTGATGAAAGAGTTGAGTTCTTCATCAATACACACTCTATTTTATATTGATGTTTATATGGATAAGCAATATAGGAATGATATGTAACTTGATTACTTTTTTAGAGTATAACTTTGTATTCATGCTTGAGGTTGAATGTGTTTTTGAGGAGTTTCAATGGAGTCGATATTGAAATGTAAAATAACTTTTTGAATATTTTATTTATCCTTGTAGACTTTGTAATGTAACCCTTGAAAAAATCCTTGGAAATAAGACAAGATTTCATGCATAGTCATATGTATGAAGCCTTTTGAGAAGAATTAAATATGAAGTTTGTATTCCTTTGAGTTTTCCCTTCCTTGACTATTTGAAATTTGATGATGCAAGTTGGAATGGAGTGTGTAGGTCCTTTTGAGCTTTATTTTCCTATGTTGAATTTGAACTTGTATACAACTATCATTAGAAAGATGCTGTAAATTCTTCTTCTTCTTCTTATTTAGAGCACCATTGCAATTGTTGGTTTTCACTTTTAATCTACCTTAAGGTTCCCTAGGGGGATTTCAACATGAGGGTATATTTTTCTACAGATCAAGATTCACTAGGAAAACTAGTTTTCAAATCAAGATGTCCTATGATTCCTTGGGAGAGGTTTTATATATATATATATATATATCTATATATTATCTTTTTTTATTCTTATTTTGAAACAATCTTCATCGGAGGTACGTGTTTCCTTTATTCACTTCCACCGAGGCAATCCTCTTCCTGATTTTATTGGATTCATAATTTGTGATATGGAACCAATTATTTCTATTTATTGAACTTCTTATCCTTTTGGTGCTTCACTATTTTCATAAAAAATCATGCAACTTTTTAAAATCATTTGTTCGTAGTTAAATTGACCTTGTTGACCCTTGGTGATCTGCAAGAAGAAACTGGTAGTTGTCTTGAAATACATGGTGAGGTTATGAAAGAAGAGAGATGTGATGAATTTATTCTTCCAGTAATCATCAAAATGATCACAAACAATGTATATGAAACAAATCTAAAAAGGGGTCATGAAGTAATTTTGATTTTAACATGTTGAGGAGTGGTAGCTAGCGTAGACTACCCAATGTTGTTTATATGATAACTTTTTTATATGATATCAGATTGCAGTGATTCAAAGGCCAATTGAAAGTATATTTATGTAAATGTAAAATATAAATAATTTTTTAAAGTGTATTGTTTTTGCATGTGAAATCGACTAAGAAACAACCTATGTGTCAAAGGTATTTATAGTTTCTAGCTTGGACCCAAAATTACATTTTTGGGCATAAATATTTTATTTGATGTTAGATTAACATGATTCTAGTGGGAGATGAAATTATATTAATAGAAATATTTACACTAGAAATAGGTTTTAAACACAATTTTAATTGATGTATGGAATATGCTAATAAATAATCAAAATGTAAAATTGGAATAATGTCGATTTTGGGATAAGCAGTCACTTTTTTGGGCATAAATTCATATGATGTAAAAGTGGAGTTATTTTGATAGGATTGGAAACTAAAATAAGAGGGCTATATTCCATAGAAACGAGTTTTGAAAATATCTCCATTTCCCCCCTCAAAAGATGATTGTCGTGATTATGTTTTCAACATTTTTGGCCTAGTTTTTTCACAAACAATCAAGGATGTTAGAAGACATACTTGGAGGTGATTTATGTGGCTATTTTGACCTAGTTTGGATGTGAAATAATATTTTTTTTCTCATTGTTATAGAAAGATTTTCCTCGCCATTGCTATCTTACGTAGAGGGCCTTTTTCCATTTCCCTATGCAGACTTATCATCCCTTTTTGATAAATCCAGAGCTAAAAATAAACATTTTTCCACATATACGCGCCCTATCAGCTATCTCTTGTCATGACATGGAAACCTGACTCCATTTTTGTATTTTCTGGCACAAATCCCTATGTACACGGGCTATAGTGGAGCAGCCTGCGTATATGCTTGTTGTATAGCTGATAGGGCACATATATGTGGAAAGATGTTTATTTTTAGCTCTAGATTTATCAAAAAGGGATGATAAATCTGCATAGGGAAATGGAAAAAGGCCCTATGTGCAAGATAGCAATGGTGAGGCAAATCTTTCTATAACACTCATCTCCTTTTCACTAGTAGTTTTGGTAATGTTTTCTTCTTTTTTTGGTAAGGTTTCCATCTTTTTTCAACATCATCCATATAAATATTCATTTTGATATTCCATATTAAAAATAAGATTATATGTGGGGATTCATGTATGTGGGGAATCCATAATACATTTGGAGAGTGTGATCATGTTCACCATAATTTATGGTATATAGGAGGTAAAACCCCAACATAAGGGACCCTACCCCATTTATAGAAAATATACTCTCTAGAAATTTGAAAATATTAAAAACATTAGATTTTTATCATTGGTTAATGATGAATAATAAACAAATAATATCCAAGATTCAAATCCAAGTTCTAAGGTTGAGTAAAGGCCTATCCAATGATTTGTAGGTGGATTCTGGGAAATCCCTAAAAAACACTGTTGTTACAAGTTTCAAGCCAACATTCCAGTGGGAAGAGAGAAAAAATCCATTGTTGTCATAAGTTTTTGGCTACCAATAAAGCTAGAGATCCAAGTCAGTAGAACTCACCAACGTCATCCAAGTAAATCTAGTGAAAAGGAAACAAAATTCCTCTTCCATTACAAGTTTTCATCCACCAAATATGAACCTACTTCTCACCATCAATCAACCAGTCTTCAAAGTGATGTTTTATTTTGGGTTAGGGTGTTTCTTAGGGTTTATAATGTTATAAAAAACTAGTGGGATGAACTACATGTGATTAAGAGAAACACTAAAATTCCCCATTTTTTAAAAATTAAGAGGTGATGCCCCAACAATGGGCTCATCTAGAGGTACCCTGACTGATAGGGTACATTTTTGGACATACCCATTTGCAAGGGAAATCCCCAAGGTCATCTCACCATAGATACCAAGTGCTATTGGGACATTATTGACATCCCTAGTATGCAGAAATGTGTCCCCAAAGTGTGGGAATGCACCCATGTTTCATTGGTGTTAATTAAAATCTATCAAAGGTAACCCCCTTCAAATATCTATCAAATAAGGATTCCCACTCAGCCCTAAATATAAGCATCTCAATGCTTGGAATTCTATTCTGCCCATGCCTTAGTGATAAGAACTCATAAAAATGATTTTCTCATAAAGTCAAAATGAGGGTTTCAACCATGCCAAATCTTTATGTATAATCATGCATGATTTGCAAGCATATATGATTTATGAACATTATAAATTAACCCATACATTGTCACCCACCACCATATCAATTCCATTTGGATTTGATGGGTTGATTGCTTGATGTCTATGGGTCCACATATCCATCTTGTACTATGTCTTGAAAGATGAGTTAATATTGCCACTTCATGTATATGATGCTTGTCTCCACAACCCTCCAATCTAATCCAATGGTGGGAATTCATGTAAGGTTGTATAGTGCACTTGAACCACCTTGTTCTATGCACTTTCACTTTCCATTTTGACCAACCATTCTTAAGGTTTATCACTACAACTTCTATGTTGAAGCTAAGACAATGTGGGATGTTTCCTTTATGGTCTCTAGAAAACATTACCTAGTTCATATTTTAGTTTGAGGGAATGGGAGATTAGTTTATTTCTTCAATTTTGGCTCTTTTCCACTAAGATTTGAATGTTATTCCCCATGGTGAGAGATGGGATCAACAATATACCTTGACCTATTACACTATATATTTGAGGAGGTTGTTTTTCTAGCATCATAGATTGGTTTCAAGCCTGGATATTTTTTTTTAATGTATAGAGTATTGTCAGATCTTTGACATACGGACTGACAGTCTGAACTATCAGAGTTATGGAACCCCTGTTGGATGTACTATAAAATCATTGGCTATTCGCTAAAGGTGGCTTTCAGATATCCGATGGTTTGATCGACATTACCATTCATAAGAGGTATGACAACCCCGTCAGTGGTACTATGATACCATCATATATTCATTGAAAGAGGACAATGAATATCTGGCGTCGTGACTAAAAACACTAACCGTCATTGGTATGGAATCGTCGTCGGTGGTATTGTTGTGTCTTTGGATATGAGACACTCACAGTTGTCGGATATGATATCATGTGTCTGACAGTATTGGCTGTAAGGACGTAGGATATTCAACGTATCGTTACGTTAGACTTCTACCACCTAGCTGTCAGAAACAATGTCTAATTTTGATAAGTTTTTGCCCTTTAGGGTTGTCAGTATAGCCGATGATAGGTTTTCAGATATCTGACATCCTTACTTTCATCGAATGGTCAAAATGAATACACCGACGAAACTAATAACTAAGTTTCATCATATAATAGACGAACGTGCGTCAAAAAACCATCGTAGCACCATCGTATTTCAATTCACAAGAAGTAATGCAAGAACTTGTGCTCACCCTCTTTCCAAAGAAGACATGTTTTCAGTGCTCTATACAAACTTGGATAGCTCCATTCATATATTCCACACATTTCCAAATTTTGGAAATCACCACGATTTTTCATTTCCTTTCAATAGTGAAAACATGCCTCCTCAGGAAATAAGAGTCCAAGTAAATTGTTTAATACCTTCCTATTTTCATTTTGATCCAATTATAATTTGAATTTATCTTTAAATTTGTCATTTTTCTCAATTTTTTTTCCATATCTGCATGATCTGCATGAACGCTTTAGATCACCCCGAAGTGGTGCATACTATGTTAAATTCACAGTAAGCACCACCCAAGTGTGTCTCATATATATGTATGCATCAATGCCATTCAAGCAAAAGCATCGAGATAAACTATAAAAAAAGAAGTGACGCGTCTTTTGAAACACCCCACAACTGATGAATAATTAGCTTCAACCAGCACCAACACATTTCACTTAATTAACTACACCACTAACTTGAAAATTTATAAAATTTAACGTAGTGGTGCAACCATTTTAACCAAACCCACTGATATTGTTTATAGAATCACACCAGGACGTATATTTCCCAACTTGGCATAACAGGGTGTCTTATTAGATGCCTTGTTATGGGTGCTCTATCCTTTATAACACATGGTGAAAGAAAATTTTAGTGCTCCACTATAACAGTAGCACTTGTGAATTAATAGTAACAAGTCACACTGCTTCAGCTTCAATAATGCAATTTAACCTAGTGTTTCCTATCAATCAATCCATTGATATTGCATAGTACCCATACATGGGGATGGATTGGAGAGAATTTCCAAACATCAGATCTATTGCAGTCGAGCCAATATATGAGAGAGGTAATATTGTCATTATGTTTTGATAAATCTAGTTTCATATTTTATGTCTTATTTAATGCACATGTAATTTATTGTAACATTTTTATTCAACTATATTATTATTATTATATATTATTTTGCATATATTAGCACATATCTTGGAGATTATCCTCCCCAACATGAGGATGATGTGATGGAAGAGGCATAGAACCAACCTCTAGTATAGAGACCTCACATGCCATGCATGATATATAAGAAATTCCGGAAAGAGGTGGTGGATAAACTACGTTGTGTCATGACTAGTCACAAAGTGGTACCCGCACATGTTAGAGACATATTAAGGGTACAATAAATGTATAAGATATGGAAGATTTTTCCTCATGACATGATGTTGTTTTTGTATCATATTTTTGGTGTTGTTAACCTCATTGAGACATTGAGGTATGTTTCACATGATCCCACTACATCTATCTCATCAGTAGAGCCATCCACATCCTATAATCCACCAAATGGTTTTCCTCCTCCTCCTGATTATCCTCCACATGATTTGGCTACACCATCTATCGATCCTCTTTCTTCCCCTCCACGTGTTTCTAAGCTTACATCCACGTCTGATCCTTCTCCTCCTCCTGATTCCCCTCCACATGTTTATGAACCTACATCCACATATGATCCTCCTCCTCCTCCTCCTCCTCCTGATTCCCCTCCACATGTGTCTAAAATTACATCCACATTTGATCCTCCTCCTCCTCCTCCTCCTACTTCCCGTCCACATGTATATGAACTTGCATCCATGTAAAACCTCGAGTTTTGAGCCCCATATTAAATATTGTATTTTTTTAAGTTATGAAAGGCCATAGTGCCTAAACATATATTAAGAGTCCAGTGTGCCTAAGAAATTTAATGTTTTGATCATTATTAATATAAAACACATTGTTGGTTGCTAGACGAACAAGGACAAGAGTTATAGGGGGATATGATTCCACAATATAGGGGGATTATGTGGCTAAGTATTTATTTTATATTTTATTTACCCATTTTGTTTAATGGATAATCACAGTTACATGAGCTTCTAGGGAGGAAGGCCAAGTGGTTCCTTGATTAGAAGAATTATATAAACCCATATTTCATCTGGGGTGGGGATTCTTCTTTTGTTGGTTGCTTCTCCTTCACTCATCATTCACTCACTCAATTTCTCGTTATTCACACCTTTTATTCTTTCAACCACTCGTATTTCCTCATCTATGTCTTGGATTTTGAAAGTAAAATGAACTGTTGGAGAGAAACCATGGTATTGTTGGTTGTAGAGACCGTTGGTGTATTCCAGCCATAAATCAAAACCTGCATGTTTGAGATTCTTTGGTTTGTGCTCATTTTTTATCACAAATGAGAATCTTGAGAGTCCCAACATGGAGATTCTGGACCAACTACATTAGATCCCTCGAAGGAGGTGGACAACCTGAGGGACTATGTGGCAAAGTAGGGGGTCCATTCTCTTGGGTTGTGCAGGCTGGGTAGAAGAGAGATAGTGTACATTGGATTGTTTTGGGTACTGAGAATACTATGAGAGATTGAGTACTCAGTGGTTTGGGAATCTGAGTTGTTATCACTCTAGGAAACTCTCCTAGGTTGTATCTCAGAGATGCCTAGTAACTTAACCTTTTTGTAACTATTTTCTATATAATGGGTGTGGGTTTGGATCAAGATGAATATATTAAATCACTGGATTGTATCTTTAAGACGGTCTAGCTATATTCATGCAATACAAGGCCTTCAAGAGCTATTATCAAATAGGTTTGTAGATCAAATGGATAAGAAAACCAATCAATTAACCAAAACATACATAGGCAATATATATGATGGGTCAAAAAAATAGCAAAGGATGCTTATGATTCTTGCTTAACAATCAAAGGTAAGATGACAGTTACCATGGGACCTTTAAACATAGACAAAGGAACGATTTCAACTCATAGGCATAGAAAAAGATAAAAGAGAATCTGACAATAACAATGAAAGAAGCTTGCAGGCTTAATATATTAAAGAAAGTGTCTTTATCACAATAACAGTGGATTATAGAACTCAAAATCGAACCTTCAGCCTCAAGGACTGAATTCCCCCCCTCCCTTTTTACATCAATAGTCTATGTCTTTATAGTCTTTACATGAGAAATCTAGATCTTGAAAAGTAGGATCAAATTTACTTAAAATAGACAGTCAACAATTGTCACAAAAGAATAGGAAGAGATCTTAAAAACTAGGTCAACTCCTTATATTTTATGATCTTTATCACCTTCAAAATATTTTCCAAGTGTAGAAAACCTTCCAAGGCTATTGAATATCCATAGAAAACTAGATGGGTCAAATTTGCTATTTTTAGCCAAAAACTGTTTTCCGTGCCCAGAAAATAGGTGGTTATTTCTATTTTGCCACCATCTAAAACACCTCATACATCAAGACAAAACCTTAAATATGATGTATTTAATTATCATGCATCTTAAGAAACCATTCTAGAGATGTTTGGCTGAGAAAAATTTAGATCTAGGCAAAAATACAACCTCTCTTCCATGTCAGTGCTTTTGGTGGCTAATGAACAGTTGAAATGTTCGCCTAAGCCACCGAAAATTCTAGAAATATTCCTCTCAAAGATTCACCCATATCTCTCAAATAAAAATAGATTTTGGAAAAATGAGCGAGGTTTTTGTAGATGGGTTTGTTGTGAGAAAAAACCTCTCTCAGTTATTTGAGATTCATTTTCATTTTCCCGGGATATGCATTTCAAAAACATGTGTCAAACAGGGAAATTCTAAGATCTGAAAATTAGGGCTCATAGATGAATTCGATTCTCCCAATATATGACACCTGTAGGAAAAATGTGATATTTTATTGTTATTTGACGTGTTAGAAACAAAATATCCTCCTGTTTCTGAAAAATATTCTTCAGTCGCTCAGAATAATCATTTAAAAATGATGACTTAGCATAGTAAAAACAGACTTTTTTGCACTTTCAGTGGCTTAGAAGCCCTTTTGGAAAGGCGCTTAGCCACCGAAACCCGAGTTTTGACATTTTTTAAGGGAAAACCAAATCAAATGTTTTTCTAACTTTATTACAAACCTAAGGCTCTAAAAAATGAACCTTAAAAAATTTAGAAATGTATTTTTCAATGACTTCCTATCACCTAAAATAAACAAATTTGACTGTGTTATTTGAGGAGATAACACGAGTGACACTATAGAACCGTCCTCCTGGATTCATATCCCTGGCTTGGGGGTGAAACTTCTACTGATATTGTGAACAACATTTTCTATAGTTGGGTGGAATGTCCTTTCTATGCAACTAGTTGGTGTCTTGTTTTCAGAAAAGGTAAGTGCTCTTTGTTATGGTTATTTACCTGTGTATGATTTATTCCACTGTGCATTTACTTGTATTGAATTTAATATTTGGGACATGCATGCTTGTTGGTTATTATTGCACATGACTTAGTTTATGTTGTGGCATAAATGTTTATTTCCACATATGGTTTTCATGTCTGTTAATTAACTTAGAAGTGATTCGAATTGAGATAAGTCCATGTGAAGTGAGTCCCTAGACTATAGTGTGCCTCGCCTACGGAAGGCTAGGTGTGTTGCAGCCATATTGAGTGGCGTAGCCTGGCCTGTGGGTGTCTAGGTACGTTACAGATTGGTATCAAAGCCACTGGTTGAAACACCAGACCAGTATAGGCTGGATCTATTGTTCAGAGTATCATGGTTAAGATCTATTATGAACTTGAAATTGTAAAGCTCAAGAGGAATGGAATTTCATAGTCTGTGTAGAAGAAAGAGTGTCAGAGCTCATTTGTAAGGGATCATGGGATCATGACCATCCCTTTTGAATTCAGGAGCAATCACCACTGTGGTATCGAGGGATATTTGGACCATCAGATCGGAAGGTGGGTGAATGGGGGTCGTTCGATGGAGGCGAATAGGTGGTAGTGTAATAATTTAGTCCCAAATCATTAGATCTATCTAATCAATCGTCATCCATCAATCAAATACAAGCATGAAAGGAATAATTTTGGAGCTTCACCACTTTGGAGATATTGGTAGGCTGGAAAAGACTGAACTGCCGAAGGCCGGATTCACAAAGCCCCATCAAACATATGATATGATGGGAGGCACAGAGGGATCTCCATCATTGATCATGGCCAACCAAAATTGACCACTGTAGGATTTTTCACTCTAGGATTTTTAAACTTTGAGGAATTGTTACAACCTGGATCCCCAAAGCGTTGAATTCCTAGAATCCCTGTTGATAGTTAGATTGAGGGGAGGTCTTCAGGAGTGTTGCAGTTCATCATATCTAGCCATGGTAGAAGGGTAGTGAAGTTCGGGCTTTGGAAATTCACTACTCTGGTGAATACAAAGTAAATTGCAAATAAAAACCCCAGAGCGCCAAAGCCCCAAAGTGTCAAATTCATGGAGGTGTAAAACTGTGAAGTCACATGGGTCATTAGATATGGAGCTATGATTAGGGATCGTCCATGTGGTTTATGATGTGGATTGTTCCACGTGGTAAGGGGGTCATGTGGGTACACATGTCACCTGGATTCAACACCTTTTGGACCCTGATCTGTTTGTTTTTTAGTGACACGTGGCACATGTGCCACAGGTCCACATCACCCTAGGTGACATCAGCGTGTTGTTTCATCTCCAAGATTATGTGACTCTGATGGTGTCCAAGTTTCTATCAGTAAGAAGTGTAAAAGATCAAAGTCGCGAATGCATATAGACCATCGATCTGAGATCCCTTTGAGACCTCTCCTGACCATTGCATGAAGTAGGAGGAGAAAGGAAAGTACTTAGGAGGATTTCCACTCTAGGGGAATTGAGAGACATGAGAACTGAATGTCCCGGAGCATTGAATTCCTGAATTCGCGGAGAGTAATCCATATAAAAAATTGATTAAGTCGCAATCATTGATTTTCATTGAAGCCTCCAGCTAGGGGTGGGGCCATCCATTCAACGACAAATCAAGTATCGACCATTCAATTCTTGTTGGTGGAGTTATTAAAGACTTCAATAAAGTGTAGCTTCAGGGAGAATTGGAATTTGACAACAGAGAACAATCGAAGGCCGAAGTCCAAAGGAATTGGTTCCAATGCTTATCTCATGATAAGGTAAAAAGGGCCTCGAAGGTAACCCAACCATCAGTTATGTTTTTCGCACTATATTTCATGTGAAAGAGCATGGAGCGAAGCCCTAAGGAAGAATTGAGACCACAGTTTCATGTCGTGGTCACCTAGGGGCATGGTTTGAGAGAAGCGCCTGTGAAAATTTTGAATTTTATACCAGCTAAAGGATAGCATGGAAATATTATAATATGGATAATTATCATATATTCTTCATGAATTGAGAAGAAAAAGGAACTGTAGCATTATTTGGAAAATTTTGTTTATCATATGCTTAGTTCTAACAAAATGGTCGCTTGCACATTTTTGCAGAATTAGGGGATGTAAATGTATCAGTTCAGTATAAGAATGCATATTCGATAAATGGAATAAGGAGAGGGAGATTCCAGGCATGATAAAGAGGCCAAAGGTCAGAATATCAGAGTTGGTAACGCAGAGACAGAATCCAATGGACATAAGGCCAGACAGGAGAAAGAAACATTCATAGAGACCATGAGAAGCCTGAAAATATAGCACATAGCTACAAAGAATACAGTGAAAGGATGAAGAGAGAACAAAATCAGATAAATTCTCAAGTGATGTAGAGATTAAATTAGTTGCAGAGGAAACAAAGAAGGGATCAAACTCAAAACAAGAGGAAGAAGGCAGATATCATGAAAGAAGATATAACCATAGGAAAATTGGTTATTCAAGAAGTGCTAGTAGAACTCATAGAAACCACTCACCTCCTTACTCAACAAGAAAGTATTATGCATCTGAAGACTCCATAAGTAGTCCAGAGGTGTCTCATGTTAGGCAACAAATAATAAAGCATGAAGTGGAAAGTTTGCAAGGAGAGATGAGAAAGCTTAAGCTACCATCCTTTGATGGTGAAAGGGAAACAGAAGATGATGTTGAGGTATGGTTTCTTGGAATTAGGAGATATTTTCAATTTCATAACTATTCCTCAAACCTAGAAGCCATGATTTCCACATACCATTTGCATTGGAAATATGCAATGTGGTGGGACCAATTGAAGCAAGTTGAGCACGTTAATGAGAATAGGATCACTTGGAAGTAGTTCAAGAAGTATTTTCAGAAGGAGTACCTCTCAAATCACTTCTATGACAAGAAAATGTAGGATTTCTTTGAACTTAGGTTAGGAAGCGCAACCATGGAAGAGTATGCAAAGAATTTCTCGAGGTTGTTAAAGTATGTGGGGTTTATAAAAGATGAGAAGTTGAAAATACTGAGGTTATTGAGTGGAATTCCATCCTTTTATAAAGAGAAGATTCAATATGAGGAACCTAGGTCTTTGAATGAGACCATCAGGAAGGATAAATACTTGTATGAGCAA
Organism: Picea glauca; assembly: GCA_000966675.3. Classification (NCBI taxonomy): domain Eukaryota; kingdom Viridiplantae; phylum Streptophyta; class Pinopsida; order Pinales; family Pinaceae; genus Picea; species Picea glauca. The sequence goes on along the minus strand of JZKD02S1685176.1, from coordinate 450,715 downwards.
TGCCATGACAAAGAATCCATGCAGAAGTCTTGGAAGGATAATAAGAAGGAGAAGTTTGATAAATGAAGAAGGGATTCAAACCTCCTTTCAACAAAAATGAACCTAATAAAAATCATCAAGACCAATATGCTAAGGATGAATCCAAGAAAGAAGACTCCTTGGGAAAAAGGGGAAGACCACCAATCCAATGTTGGGGATGCAAAGAAGATCAGTTGTAAAATCACTTTTCACACAAAAAGGAGAGGGTGAAGACCATTCACACCATCCAAGAGGATACAACATTATAAGACATGGGAATGATTTATGCATCCTTAGATGATCGACAAGTAGAGTACGAATCTAATATGATCGAGGTGGAAGGTAAGATCATAAATCATCATGTTTCTATTTTAATTGATTCAGGAACAAGTCATTGTTACATTGATCCTAAAATAGTGGATAGATTACATTTGGAGAAAAGTAAGCTTGGAAAATTAGGTTTGGTTCAACTAGCCACTAGAGCCAAAAGGAGAATCCATGATATGATCAAAGGTTGTACTATAAGTCTTAATGGTGTGAATACTAATGCTGATATAATTATTATACCATTGGGGTCTTATGACATTCTAATTGGAATGGATTGGTTGGACACACATCATTTTGTCCTAGATTGTCATAAAAAGACATTTACATGTATGGACGAAGAAGGAAAATAGAGCACTATGAAAGGAGTTCCAAGAACCATCTCTATAAGGGAGATTTAAGCCTTACATCTGAAGAGATGTTTCATAAAATGATGTCAATTGTATGCGACCCATGTGGAGGATCCAAAAACGACAAAGGGGACAAGCCTTGAATATTTTTTGGTACTACAAGAATTTGAAGATGTATTCCAAGAAATACCAGTGTTGCCACCAAAAAGGGACATATATTTATCTATTGATTTAGTGCCAAGGGATGCCCCAGTGTCAAAAAAAACTTTAAAAATGAGTACACCGGAATTAAAAGAACTACAAATGCATTTGGAATAATTGTTGAAGAAAGGGTACATATGTCCAATTGTTTCACCTTGGGGAGCACCAATCCTTTTTGTCAAAAATAAATATGGAACTTTAAGGTTGTGTATTGAATTTCAACAAATGAATAAATCCACTATGACGAGCAAGTACCCACTACCTAGAATTGATGAGCTCTTTGATTAGTTAATAGGGGAAAATATATTTTCAAAGACAGACTTGAGATCAGGATACCATCAAGTAAGAATAAAGGAAGAAGACATCCATAAGATATCCTTTAGAACCAGGTATGGGAATTATGAATTTTTAGTGGTGCCATTTGGATTGTTGAATGCACCAGTTGTCTTTATGTGCTTAGTGAATGGCATATTCATAAATTATTTGGATAAGTTTTTCATAGTATTCATGGATGACATACTTGTTTATTCGAAGTCAGAGGAAGAGAATGAACATCACCTAAGATTGGTATTCCAAGTGTCGAGGGAACATCAATTGTATGCCAAGCTGAGTAAGTGTTCTTTTTACAAAGAGCAGATCCATTACTTAGGACACATTATTTCAGAACAAGGTATAACAATAGATCCAGAGAATATTGAAGCCATTAGAGGATGGCCAACACCCATGAATGTTTCAAAAGTCAGATATTTTATGGGATCAGTTGGCTTCTACAGAAGATTTATAGCATGGTTCTCTAAGATTTCTCATCCCATCACTTCTTTGAAAAATAAGGGAATTAAATTTGAATGGACATCTGAGTGTGAAGAGAACTTTAATATGTTGAAAGAATTACTTACTAGTGCACCTATTTTAAATATTTCTGACCCAAATGAAAGTTTTGTGGTATGTACAGATGCATGCAAGGAAGGAGTTGGTGGACTCCTCACTCAAAATGGATATGTCATTGGTTATGAGTCCAGAAATATTAAAGAACATTAGAGGAACTATGCCACACATGACTTCAAACTTGTTGCCATTGTTCATGCATTGAATGTGTGGAAGCATTATCTCATGGGAGAGAGATTTGAATTAAGAACAAACCACAGTGGTATAACGTATATTTTTGAACAACCAACTTTGAATTCCAGGAAGACGAGATGGCTGGAATTTTTAATTGAATACGATTTTGACATCAATCATATCAAAGGAAAATAAAATAAAGTTGTCGATGCACTTAGTATAAGAGTACATATCATGCATGCTACATCTGTCAATATGCATCAATCATATTTAAATAGCATAATTTTAGATGATGTTTTTACAAATCAACATTACCTGCAGGTAAAGGAAAGCTTACAGAAAGAAGATGTACAACAAAAAATTGAAGAGTATGAGATGAAGGAATATGGATTACTTATGCACAAAAATAGAATTTATGTTCCTAGTTCTGGAGAAATTAGGAATTTGGTATTAGAATAAATGCATAATGTTCCATATGTTGGACATACCGGTTACCAGAAAACAATTGCATCAGTAAAAAGACAATTCTTTTGGTCGGGAATGAAAAAGGATGTTTCTGATTACATCACCAGATGTATGGAATGTCAGAGAGTGAAGGACGAGCATAGGCACCCAACGAGTTTGCTACATACATTACCAATTCCATAGAAGAAATGAGAAGTGGTAACCATTGATGTTATAACTAAATTTCCCCAGAAAACATGATTCAATCATGGTAGTGGTTGATAAATTGACAAAGGCTTCTTATTTTGTTCCTATAAAAACAAATCATACAACAACCAATATTGCATAAATTTACATGAAAGAGATTTATAGGTTGCATGGGATACCTAAGGCAATTGTCTAAGAAAGAGATACAAAGTTTACTTCAAATTACTGGAGGGGATTATTTAAAGGATTTGGTACAAATATGAACTTTAGCACAACATACCATCCACATTCATATGGGAAGACAAAGAGAGTCAACTGAGTAATTGAAGACATGTTGAGAATTTATGTGATGGATAAGCCATCTAAGTGGGAAGATTACTTGCACTTTGTTGAATTTTCCTATAATAATGGGTATCAAGATTCATTGAAAATGAGACCATTTGAAGCTTTATATGGTAGGAAATGCAATACTCGAGTGATTTGGGACAACCCAGAAGATAGAGTGGTACTTCAGCCAGAATTTCTCAAGGATACGAAAGACCAGATGGTTAGAATTAAGCAGAATTTAAAGGAAACTCAAGATAGAAAGAAACTTTATGCATATAAGAACAAGACATATAGAGAATTTAAAGTAGGGGAGCATGTTCTTTTAAAAGTGAATACCAAGAAGATCTCTTTAAAGTTGGGTAGTTGCACAAATCTAGCAACCAGATTTTGTGGTCCATTTGAGATATTGGACATAATAGGGCCAGTTGCATACATACTTTCATTGCCTGCTTCCATGAATGTGCATAATGTATTTCATGTCTCCTTGCTAAAAAAAATGTACATGATCCTAACCATGTTATTTATTAGTATCTGATTTAGGTAGGGAAAGAGGAATACTTTCAAGTCCAACCAACACGAATATTGGACAAAAAAGTCAAAATGCTCCAGAATCGAGTTATAGAGCTGGTAAACGTCCACTGGACCTACTACGGTCCTAAAGATGTTATCTGGGAGCATGAAGATTGCATGTGGGAGGAGTACCTGCATCTTTTTGAATAAATTTTGAGATTGTGATCCGTGTTTTGTATATGCACTGAGGATAGTGCCAAAATAAGGGGGAGGAGATGTAACACCCCGGGTTTTGAGCCCTGTATTAAATATTGTATTTTGTTAAGTTATGAAAGGCAAGAGTGCCTAAACAATTATTAAGAGGCCAGTGTGCCTAGGAAATGTAAAGTTTTGATTATTATTAATATAATACATGTCATTGGCTGCTAGATGGACAAGGACAAGAGTTATAGGGAGATATGATTCCATAAGAGAAGGGAATTCCACCTTCTTCTTTTCCATTGATGATTGCATCATTTATGATATCTCCTTTAGCATGTTGCCTTCTGCAACCTTTGCTATAGCTTCCTCATGTGACCTGGAAAAAGGTCAACAAAACAACAAGCAAGAATAATATCCTTCTGATAATATAAAGTAATAGCACAAATAATCATCACATTATCTCCTTTAGAGCTATCACTTATAATTTATCTGAAGCAAAGATTAAAGGTAAGAAATACAATACGAAATGAGGTCAACACTCTCATAGTGTTGTGACCAAGCATTCTTCCATG
>JZKD02S1685176.1:404164-429493 GCA_000966675.3 Picea glauca | reverse complement strand
TGATTAATTCTGTATAATTTTAATGTTTCAAAAAAAATTCACAATACTGAATTTATTTGTGTTAAAAATACAATTAAATAACAAAAAAATAAAATTTCATCTAAATTTATATGATCAAAAAATACCTAACTTCAAACATTTAAATAACACCATTTTAGATTTAAAGAAAAACCTACTTCAGTTTACCCTACCCATATTTATTAATACATTTTTATTAATACATTTAAGTTAATTTATTAATATATTTAAGCAGAAAGGCGTACACCTATTGACAATGGGTACATTTAATAGGTTTTTAGTTCTTAATAAGTTTTCTATGGACTAGATTAAATATGCCTAGAATATTCTTAGTCATCACAATAAATTAATGGCTCTGATTTCATCCATTAACTTCTGTGTTGTTATAAAGACATCCGTTTATATGTTTACTTTTTTACATTTACCTAATTGTATTTGGCTTTTCATGTTTCTGTTGACTGACTTTTAGTGGTCGCGTTTCTATGCTGACATCACGAGCGGTAACATGTTTTCTATTAACAATGTTTATTCATTCATTTAAATTTATTATGTAAAACTCAACCTACCTCCTTCCACTTAGTTGAATTTAAACATTTATTTGAGTTTTCTACAAAACTCAATGAGCAACTTGTAATAAAAAAAAAAATCATTATTATATAATTCAAAACCATATTCAAATTATCTTTATTAACTTCATAATTTTAGTTTTTTTTGGATTTATAAAACTCAATCAGCAACTTGTAATAAAAAAAAAATCATTATTATATAATTCAAAACCATATTCAAATTATCTTTATTAACCTCATAATTTTAGTTTTTTTTTTGATTTATTGTCTTTATAGTTCTTTTAACCTAATAACAAACAGAGATTTCATATATGTGAGCTTTGTACTTTTCTTTGTCTTGATTTTATATATGTTAGTTTTGTAATTTTCTTTGTGTTACTGTATAATTTTTTATTTTGCAGTATACATTTTGTAGGGTTTTAATTTATCTAGGAATTATTTATGTTAAATTTTTGGAAAAAGTGAAATTATTTATGTAAAAAATTTCAAACCTTGTATAAATAACTAAGGAAATAAATATTTAAATATTTTTGTAATTGTAAATTTATTATGTATATAATTATATGTAAATAATTTTAAATAACTAATCCATAAATAAATTCTTCAAATATTTATTGTAACTATAGATTTGTTATGACTTCTTTGTATTCTTGTGAAAATTGGATTCTGGTAGCCAACTGTGCATATTTGGGAGGATTCACAACCATGGAAACAATAGTTTCAGTAGTTTGGTCATTAGTAATGACACCCTTGTAAACACTAGCATTAACATTATCACTATTTAACCAATCATTTGTAGGTTGAGCTTCATGGACAACAAATTTGATAAAAAGATATAACTCATTGTGAGGAGGATCCTCTATAAAACAAGGATTTCCCTCATCTATATAAAAAAAAATCCATTTTGAATAAACAGAGTTCTCATTCTCTTTGATGTCAATTTTAAGTGTCAATATTGTGCCAAAAATCGTGTGATAATTGTACTATTGGGAACATTTTCATAAGATATCAACCACTAATCTATAGAAGTTCCATATATACTTGTTGGCACCTTGTTTTCAATTTTGATACTTCTACATGATGTTAGAGGTTGCATGCCTTGTTTTCGTGCATGTTGCTTGTGCATCGCATCGTAAGGGTTTCTTGCATTCCTTCAAAGAAATGATTTTTGTAATGATTGTGACACTTTGTAACCGACCTAAGATGTATATATAAAGGTAGATAGGGAATAGTTGGGGATGAGTATATTACAAGTTAATGAATATATTTTCCTATTATTATATACGTTTTTATACTTTATCAAAATACTCACCAAGACTCCACAACATTTTATAATTTAGTGAAAAATTCAACAAGATTTTATAATTCAGTAAAAGATTCACTGATATTTTGCAAGATTTTGTAACTCAATGAAATATTCACCAAAATTTTACAAAATTATATAACTCGGTAAAAGATTCGTCAAAAAATTATATATACATATTATATCATTGATAAAATAGCCTTCAAATTATCCTATGTACCATGGTGATTCAACCATTTATTATATATATAAATTTAGGAAGTGTTCTTAAAATTTTCCATGTTTCATACCACTTTAGCAAATGTTGTGGGAATTTCACTACTTCAACATCCACTATAAGAGAAATATGTAAACATAAAATAAGAAATACTCTTGAACAACATAAATGAAGATTAGATTAAAAACCATATATCCCACATATATCTAAATAATAATGCATAAAGATGCTATAAAACTTCTATACGACCAAAAATACCCTTAAGGTAGGGCTCCACCATATAAGAACAATAAAAGAATGATTTAATACATGCCTTCCTCTTACATTCAATAAATATGTATAGAGGTTGTTAGTCTCTCTAGAAGCTTCTAACTATGAGTAGATATATCAAATATAGTTTCCATTAAATGACAATAAGTCCTTGCCTATTTGATGATTAAATTATGATTATAGATAAGCACAATTTCCATATTTCTAATAACAATATATATGGAACTATATGTACATAATAAGGTCATGGGTTAATGGGTTACTAGATAAACCATGGTTGACTATGGTCAATGAGAGTGGAGGGTGATAGGTTAATAAGATCACCAAGTCATCAAGTTTATGGGTGATGGGATTTTCAATGCATGTGGTTAAAGGATTAATAGAATATAAGTTGGTAGAATATTAGTGAGAGAGTGGGATAAGGGTCAGTGGCTCAATGCAACAAAATTGTTGAACCATAGTGAATATGGTCTATATAGTCAATATGGAAACAAAGGTAAACCAATGATGGTCAACAACAATTGATATGGTTGATGGTGGTGAAGGTTATTTATTTACTAAGATTAGTGGGTTGAGGGGTTAGTGAATTAGTTGGTTAATGGATTAACATAATATAAGTGAGTATGACGTTAGTGGGAGAGTGGGCTATGGTTCAATGGTTCAATGCAGTAAATATGGTGAACCATAGTCAATATAGTTAACAAATGTAAGCCAATGATGGTAAATGATGGATTCTATGGTTGATGGTGGTCAATGGTTATTGACTTATTGATATTAATAGGTCGAGGGTTAGTGGTTAGGTGGTTAGTGCATTATTTTGTGGATCAAGGGTATGTTTCTAGTTGTGGTAGGTGATTGATGTTGAGTTATAATCGATATTAGTTAGCATTTGTCAATATAGGTTAGGGAGTTATGGGTCGATGATTATTAGATCAAATGGTGGTCAACCATAAACTGTTATCATTCCACCATGGTGAATAAGGTTATTTGTGGTAAAAAATGGTTTAGATGGTCAATGAGGGTGAAGGTTTGATGGTTTATAAGTGTCAATGATTCATCGAAACCTGCAGAGGAGATATAGCTAAAACAAGTACAAACAAATCTTATCAAGAAAGGATGAAAGATTCAATATGGAAGAATGAGAAAATATATTCACACTACTCCAATGAGTTGATAAATGAATGATGATTGATAGATGATGATAAATATGGTACAATGAATGAGTGGAATACACTCATATATAGGGAAGAGCATTCCATAATTAAGAAAATCAATCAAGTAGTTAGTTTTTTTAAATTTCTCCAACACCCCCTCTTAACATCACTATGGAGTAAAAAATGAGACCCGGCAACTAGGCCATATTAGGTACTCATGTACAATGAAACTAATGAAAATTGAATAAAATTGGGGAAAGAGGGAAAACCACATGGGAACAAAACCCCCTCTCATAATACAATGCATCAAAAGAAGAAAAGGCAGTTGCTAGGCAACTGTGTTCTTCACTCCAAGACAATCCTGCAAAGTCTAAAACTTTTGTTCACTGAAAGTCTTCGTGAAGATATAGAAATCTTTATGGAATTGATGAAGTCCTTTGGAAACCTATCTAGCCTTGTACCCCTTGATCATGTGGACCCATCTGCACCTGGAAATATTCCTTTCTTGTGGAAGTGGAACCAGATCCCAAGTATCATTCTTTAGGAGTGAGTCATACTCCTTCTGCATGGTTTCTTGCCATAATGGATTTCCCATAGCCTTATTGTAGCTCTGTAGATTGGAATATTGAACCATATAGCAACACATGGGAATCACAAATTCAAAATTTGAAAGTACATGAGAGGGATCCTCATGTTGAGATTGAGTCCTCCTTGAATCCAATGGATTCCCTTCAAGAACACCTGCTTCCTGAAGTGTGAATTGTACCCTCTTGGGAATATACTGAAGCTTCAGTGTTGGCTCCTTATCTATTTATACTACCTTCTCATTGCCATGTATAGAATCTGAGTGTATTGAATCATCTCAGATGTCTGAAATAGATGGAAGCACAAGAATATATACATGTTCTATTGGAGGTTCATGCAAAGTACTTTCCTTATGTGTAACTAGAAAATAGGAGTCATCATCTGCAAACTTAGTGAATTTATACAGACTTGATTTGTGATCCACCTCACCAATTGCAATTATGGAATTGTCATGCATGTCAAGTACAGAAACTGAATCTGATGTAAATTCAACCCTTTTACCTTTCTAAGTGATCTGATAAAATGAAAGAAAATTCATATAAAGCTTTGGAACATGTAAAACATTCTAAAAAATGCCATTATGGAGTTCCACTCTTCCCTCTCCTGCTACTGCCACTGGAGTATAATCCCCCATCAGACTAGAGGGTCTTAAGAATGAACTCAAAGAAGTGAAAAACTTCCTCTTTCACTACCATATGATGTGATGCATCAAAATCTATAATCCATGAATCATATGAGGAATTAACTGCAACAAGAGCATGATAATTACCATTCTTAGGAGCAGGATCTTCTTCTTTCTGATTCTTGACTCCTTCTAGAATGAAGTTTCCAAGGTTGTTCTGCTGAAGTACCTGTGACATAAGATCGATTTTATTCTTCATGCATGTGGATTCTTCATGATTTGGTTTATTGTAGTAAGTGCATTGCTTTCCCTTCTTCTTCTTCATGGAATATGGAGAGTTGTTGGAACCTGGAGAATCATTGAAGGGTTTGGAATATCCCTCCTTCTCGTTATGTTTCTTCTTTTCGTTATGTTTGGATGATCCTTTTCCATCATGCATGGTGAGTTCATGTGCTTTTGGATCCTTGATTAGGCCCATATGAATGAGTTTTTCTTGCTCATGTGTGAGCGAATCAATGAATTGATCCATGTTAGGCATCTTCCACTTTGTTCCTAAGAGATGTTTTCTAGACATAGACAACATATTATGGTCTTAGCTTAGCCAGGATTGTTAGAATAAGTTGATATACTTGTGTAGACTTATTAATACCACAAGATTCCAATCTCAATATCAAAGATTTAAACTTGGTAAATAAATCATGTATATTATCAAAAAATTTAGGATCCAAGGTATTCAACTCTACCTCAAACATATAACCTCTCATCTCATCCTGGTTTCCAAAAAGTCTTTCCAAGTTGGTCCAGATCATGTTTGGAGTCTTCCATATTGCAACATGAAACCATAGATCAGTTGAAATCAATTCAAGAAGAATTAGTGTGGCCTCATACTTTCTACTCTCCCATCTCGTCTTCTCAATTGTTGATGTAGGTTATGTTTATGTCCCCATCATCAAGTTGTACAGTCCTTTCATTCTGAGTTGGAATTATTTCTTCGACATCCATTCAAAATAATTGTATGGTGTGAGGATCACCACCAAGTTTGACTGAAGAATTGGTTTTGTATCCATCTCTCTCACTGTGTCTAAGAACCCCTAAAAGTTTACTCTCAATCTATAAGTAAACAATTTGAGAAATTATTACAGAAAGGGGAACTTTGAGAGGTGGTCTCTCCTTCCCTTAAGACACAAAGTGACCCTGAGAGGGTGGTCACACTTTTTTAGTGTGTAGGGAGTGACCCTCATCGCACTCTCCTAGTTTAGCACTTTTATAGGGTGGTCACACCTTACCTTAGGAGACAGAGTGACCCTGAGAGGGTGTTCACACTTTCTCTTGAGACACAGAGAGACCGGGTCCTGATGGTCTCCCTTTGCTAGTGTATGAGGTGAAACTACTCGAGAATTTAAAAATACATAATTTTGGGTGCAATTGGTCGCTCCTTTCTAGTGTATCGGGTGTGACCTTATCTGTTACACATATTATACTCGCCGAAACTTTTATTTTCCTTATTCATTGTCTTATCTGACTTTCTCCAAGTAGCGTAACTCTGATACCATGTCAATGTTTCATCAAAACCTCCACAATATATCTAGATAAAGAAAGTACAAACAAATCTTATCATGAAAGGACAAGATATTCAATATGGAAGAATGAGAAAATATATTCACTCTACTCCAATGAGATGATCAATGAATGATGATTGATAGATGATGATCAATATGATACAATGAATGAGTAGAATACACTCATATATAGGTTAGAACATTCCATAATTAAGAAAATCAATCAACAAGTTAACTTTCCTTAGGAATGCATGCATGCATAATAGTGATGGTATAAATAGAAAGTCTAAAATAGAACTAGTCAGTTAACTCCCACTGAGGTAGTGTGTCGAAAATAGAAACTTATCCAATAATAAGGGGGTCACTTGGTTAGGAGACTTGTGGATGATGGGACTATTTGGATATATAGTTAATGGTTTAATGGAATATAAGTAGAATAAAGTTAATGAAAAGTGGGATTGAGGTCATTTGGTCAATGCACTTATATGTTAGACCAGAGTGAATATGGTATATATAATCAATGTGGTCAATAGGGGTCAACCATGGTCAATGTAGGTGAATGATAGTTCATATGTTTGATGATGGTCAAGGGATATTGATTCATTGACATTAGTAGGTCGAGGGGTTAGTGTATTAAGTTGTTAATGGGTTGGTTCATAGGTTAAGGGTAGGTGTCTAGTTATGGTAAGTGATCGATGTTGACTAATATTCAACATTAATTATCATAGATCAATGTGGATTAGGGGTTTATGGGCCAATGGTTCACTAAATAAACCATCATCAATGATGGCCAATGATGATATGTTGTGGTCCACCATGGTCAACGATGGTCCATATGGTCACTGAGGTTGGAGGGTTGAGGAGTCAATTGGGTCACTAAGTTACAAATTTTATGGGTGATGGGATTATCAAGATATGTAGTAAGTAGATGAGTGGAATATAAGTAGGCATGGAATTAGTGGGAAATCAAGCCAGTGGTTAGAGGGTCCAAGTGGTTAATATGGTGAACTATAGTGAATATGGTCTATAGGTCAATATGATCAACAAAGGTAAACTCTAGTCGATGATAATTGATATGGTTGATGATGGTCAATGGTTATTGAAATACTAGGATTAGTTAATCATCACATGGGGAGGGAATAGTAGATTAGGTTGTTAATGGGTTTGGTCATGGGTAAGGGATAGGTAGTTAGTTGTGGAAAGTGGCCAATGTTCATTAATGGTCAACATTAGTCACCATATATCAATATGAGTTAGGGGGTTATGTTTCAATGAGTTGCAATATTAAGCATGATCAACAATGGTTAATAATGGTATATTACGATCCACTATGGTTAATTAGATCAACCATGGACAACAATGGTCAATAGTGGTGTTGGGACATTTTTAGTGGGGAAGGAATCTTGGGGTTAGTGGTTCAATGCAATTAAATTATATGGTGAAGTTGTGGTGAATATGGTCTATATATTCAATATGGTCAACAAAATTGAAACAAGGTCAACGATGGTCAACAACAATGATTGCAGTAGGGGTCACAAGGGTCAATAGATATACTAGTGTAATATTTGTTACAGGTGATTATATTAGAGATCAAAAGGGTTAGGAGTTTTAATGTGTATGACGTCATAATGGTTAGGGGTCTCATTATGTTAAGGGGTTTCTTTGATTTGAGGGTATATATGGTATGCGATCATAGTGCTCAAAAAGGGTGATTATATTGGTAGTCATGGGGGTTAGTAGGAATAGACTTAATGGGTGGTTATATTGGTAGTCATGGGGGTTAGTAGGATTAGAATTGTGTACATGTTTATAATAGTTATAATATGACCAATAAATAGTAAATAATATTGACTATGGCATGAGGGGCAAAGGATTTGAACCTTTGTGAGAGAAGTGGCACTATTACTACTTCACCTACCAACCAAGCCCCCATTAATAATATTACTATTATTATTCCTTGTTATTTATTATTTTTTTGTTAATATGATTAGTTTTTATGTTTATTTGGTGTTAAAATAAGATCTAACAACATTTTGAACATAGGGTTATTGTTTTATCCCATAAATATGTATATTTTGTTGTTGTGATAGATGATATGTAGTTACTTAAAAAAACATTTCTTACAAATTTTATAATGTCCAATGCTAAGACTCTTAGTCATGGAATTTACCATTTCGATGGGGTGACCGAGTAGATATATCTATTACATATTTTTAGAATGGTAAGTCATTCAAAATCTTGTAGTGAGAATTGTATATAGTAAAAAAACTTAATAATTTTTTAATTTAATGGCTTAGTTGTTATGGAGTATTTTCCATAAATTGCTACATGATATTCTCCTATTTGATAAACCTTGGGTGGTCAACATTATGTAAGTACTTTTAGAAAATAATTGTTTTTAAATTTAAGTATTTAATATTAAACACATTAACAAATAAGAAAGCATACTTCAAGTCATGAGTTTTTATTTTTTTCGCTTAATTTGAGGTATGTATTGATCAAAGTATGCAATACTCATAATAGGAGTGAATTGACCTATCAACATGGTTGAACTACCATGGTTGAATTTATTGTCATCCTTATATTATACGACCATAATGTTTCTCTTCTGGTAGAAATTATGGGTGGTTTTCCCAAGCATATGAAAGTTTTTCATCCACTCTTCAAATTTATCAACTTACCATTAATATTCAAAAAATGAATATTTTGATAATGAATCTATAAAAACAAGTATCCTCTGATTTTATAGAGTGATAAAACAATCATACAAGTAAAATCTTACAAAATATGAAAGTTTTCCATCCACTCTTCAAATTTATCAACTTGCCATTAATATTCAAAAAATCAATATTTTGATAATGAATCTATAAAAAAAAGTATCCTCTGATTTTATAGAGTGATAAAACAATCAAACAAGTAAAATCTTACAAATACGTGGGCATTGACTTTAAATAAAAATGCAACAACTTTTGTAGTGAAGACTTATAACCAACTCTGCAAGAAAATAATGAGAAGAAAATAAATGGTGGTTGGAATGCATTTTATGGTCTTCAAAAAAAATCTAGAAATGTTGAACTTTGGCAATGTTGGGTTAGAAAATAATTATTTTCAACACTTTCAGTCATAGTGGTGAAATATGGGCTCTCACCATTTCCCGTGTATGAGAGAAAAGTTAGATGTTATTATAAAGTACATGACTCTCCTTAAGGGACACATAGTCATTTAGTAGGAGAGAAAACCTTCATTTTTACTAACCACGAGAGAGAAAACCTTATTTTTTACGAACCACCAATAAATCATAGCCTTCCTTTTTACTAACCATTAGTAAATCATTTGAGGTGGAGTGATTGTTCTTGAATAAATATTCTAGATAACGAGTCAACCCACATTCTGACGCAGACCCCCGACCCTCAGGTCGAGATCTGCGCAGGATCGTTCTTCCTCGAATCTGCAGAATAGAAATAGTTCTTTTGGGCCCTCACTAGAACCCCACGAATCCGATCCACAAGTCCTGGCTGTTTCGGGATTTCGGGACTCCTGCATGCGAGCTCTCCTAGGCTCCTTGTCCTTCGAGTTGCTGAAACCTGAAAAAGGGCTTAACGACTCTGGGTCCTCCCTTAGCCTTCGAATGCTTTCGGGTTTCCGTATTTCAAGATTTCGTGAGTCGGGACTCCCTGTCTCCCGACTCCTATCCTCTTGAACACCCGGTTCCTGAAATGCTGAAAAGGCTTAACGGGATTTGGCTTCTCCCTTAACCTTCATCCACGCAACCATGCTACTAGCTTTCACGATTCGGGGAATCGTGATGTAAGTGATCCCACTGTTCTCTATCTTTCGAATCCCCGGGTCCCGAAATGTCGAAATATCTCCATGACCACGAACCCCACCTTTTGAGATTCCAAATTTTGTGATTTTGTGATCCTGACTGCAGATGGTTCCTCATCCTTCAACCTTCTGGGTCCCGAAATGCTGAAATGCTAACCCTTGAGAGGACCTTTCAAGTTTTTCCCCGAACCGTGACCACTCACCATGTGTCCTCTTGATGAACGATCCTGATGCTTTCCCGAATTACTCTTTCGTGATTTTGGCCCGGTCTTCTCCTTCGTTTCCCCCAGTGCCAAAAACTCTGAAAACCCTCGACCCAACTGGATCAACGGTCCACACTCATCCTGATCGACGGTCAGGATCTGATCACGATTCTCTCTTTCGCGATTTCTGGAGACTCTTCACTCTCGGTCTCCCGGTGTCCGAATTCCCGAACTCCCAAAATGGCTAACGGCTATAGGCCTCCCTCACTCCAACGGTCTTGGCCTTTTTGGAGTTTCGTGAACCGGAAGTTCATGATGCACTAATTCCAAAATCACTTGTCGTTCCAAACCCTGAACTCCGAAATGTCGAAATTCCACTCCACAGGTGAATCAAGTGTCTCCACCGTTCCTTTCAGTTGCTCTCTTGCGTGACCTCCCAGAGGTTAAAATCTGTGCACCTTCACCTGATCCAACGGTCATCGGGTATTGGTGCTGGATCTGACAGTTCAGATCTGATCTTCTACGCGCTCTCCTCCTGAGCTTTCTTGGCTTTTTCCGAAGTTTTCAAAGGCCTCGACCTTTGCTTCCTCTGCGAGCTCAATTCCTTTGGATATCGCTTGCGTTCTAAGAGGCGTTCCTCCTCCTGAGCTTTACTTCTGTGAACCTCAAAGGTTCCTTCGAACTCTGCAACCTCTTGCAAGACCTTTGCACGAAATGGTGCTATCTCTTCCGAGCTTTGTCGACTATGAAACCTCAAAGGGTTTCTCGACCTTTTGTGTCCTCAAAGGGTTTCTCGACCTTTTGTGTCCTCAAAGGGAAATCTGGTGTCCTCCTGACAACCTTCTGCTCAAGCCCTCGTTGTTGAGCTTAATAGATTATTCAGTAACTCTGTGAGTGTCTCTCCTTGACACTTCTCTTTCCAACATAACTCAAACAAGAGACCTTTTGTGCACTCTATGCAACTGCTCAATGCCCTCTTGGCAGAGTTCTCCAGAATCCTCGGTGATTTTGTTTTCTCTTTGAACTCAAAATAGAGTTCCTCCTGTGCACTCCTTGCACTCGCTCGATGCCCTCCTGGCAGAGCTCTACAGAACCTTCAGTGACTCTGTCTTCTCACTGAACTCGAAATAGAGTTCTCCTCAATGCATCCTGTGCATTTGTTCAATGACCTCCTGGCAGAGCCTTTACAGAATTCTCAACAATTCTGCCCTCTGTGAGTTTCTTCTCCTCGACACTTCTCCATCCTCTAAAATCAGAATAGAGTTCTTCTGTGCCCTCTATGCACTTTCTCAATGCCCTCCTGGCAGAGCTTCCACAGAACCCTCAATGATTCTATTATCTATGTGCCTTCCTCTGCACAGTCTTACCTCTAAGGTGTTCAACAACCTTGAGTCTTCTCCTCTTTGTGCTCTCCTCTACACAATTTCTCCCTCAAGGTGTTTAACAACCTTGAGGCTTCTCCATGAGTCAGTGACTCCAACTGGTGTGCCCTCTTGGCACGTATTTGTCTGAAATTTCACAGAATTCAGAAGTGCACTCCTTGCACTGGCTTGCAGAACCCACAGTATTTTGTCATGCTACCTCTTGCATAAAGCCTCAAAGATCCCAAACCTGAAATCAAAGAACTCAACAGACAACTACTCATGTCTGTAACCTACAAATGTAAACAACACATACATCCACAACATATCATCAACACATAAATACATTCATCAACATACACAAAATAACATGCAGGAAAAACTGCTTCTGATTGTATTAATATGAAATGCCTCTTTACAATGTGTTCGAGCTCGGACTGCAACAGAGTCTCGACTCTCCTCTCCTCTCTAACCTATCCTCTCCTCTACTCTTCCTTTGCCTCTCCTAACTCTCCTAACTAAAAAACAAAAGAAGATATTTTTACAAAAGAGGGGCTCCTCGAGTGCTTCCCTCCATCCTCACCAACTCTCACTAATTTACATTCAATTACATTGAATGGTTGTCTAGTCCGAATCGGATCTATATCTCAACCTTACAACCATTTAAGGAAAAATTTATCTAAATCCTACACACATGCATGGATTTTGGCTCTTTGGCCTTACAACATTTAATACAATTTCAAAATTTGAAATTTGAAAGTGAGAGGGTTGTGCCTCTCCTCTCCATTGAACACGTGTTGGGTGTGCTGGCACTTGATGGCATGGAGTGATGCTCCTGCATCATACTCCTCAGATGCAAAAATCATGAGCTCCTGCTCATGATCTTTCCAGCACCGTTGTTGAAATCCACCTGGATCCCAAACAATTCTTTGGAGCTGTCCATCTGCTCCACTGCTTCACTGTTGCTGCTGCTGTTGTCCTGCTACTCTTGTTGGCTTCCTTCTGCTCAGCTTTCCTTTTTTGACTACTTATTGTGCCGACCTCAACATCATCCTCTCGATCTCCTCAATCACCTCGTCCAGCTGCTCCCATGGCTGGCTCTTTGTATGAAGTCTTCTCTGCTGCACTTATGTCTTCTCAATGGGAAGATCTGCTCGATCTCCCATGCTGTCTTTATTTCCCTTTGTGGCACTTAGTGGCCACTTTGTTGCAGACTCCAGCTCTGCAGTCTCATTACTGAGCTGCTTCTCAGCTTGTTCCTGTGACAACTTGAATGTCACCTCTCCTTGTGTTGGCTCAAGTCCAACTTTTTCCAGCTTATCCTAGGGCTGGTATGCTCCACTACCTTCTTCCAACTTAGCCTGTTGGATGTGCAAATTTTGCACCATCACCCTTCTCTCCAGGGCTTCCAATTCTTCACACAGACCAAAAAAGTCCATGCTGCCTGCTTCCTCTTCTTCTTCTTCTTCTTCTTCTATAGCTTCCAGTACTGCAATGATCTCCTGTTCAGCTTCCTAGCTGAAAAATTTGAGCAACTCGGCTGAATGCTCTTCTTCTTCTCCTTGGGAAAACATCAGTGTATGATCCACTTCTTCCTCTTCTTTGACAGTCTCTGTTGGTTGTCTTTCTATTGTTGCTCCATCTGCAACACCTTCTCTGGCCTCAACTGGGCTATGTGTAGAAATTTCAATACAAATTCAGTATTTTCTGCGATTCTCCTGATCTAACAATTATACGCCACTGTTAAATACATAATTGCTTCTACTATTATTCTTGTGGAAAATTAAACCACGATCACAACCACAATCACAAAGTGAAATATCAAGAACACATAACACATAAGTTTTACTCGGAAAGCGTAAAGCTAAAAACCCCACTATCATATATTATGTATATCATGAATCATGAAACAATCTCATACAAAACTCTAATCCAAGAGCTCTCAGTACAATACAATCGTCTCACACTGTCATACACAATTCAACAAATACATGTGTCAATTCTCTGTGTCCAGACAACCTGCTTCCTCTGCACAATCTCTGCAATTCAAATTCTCACAATGATCATTCGAATTACCTAGTTTGCACGTGCTCATAAGCATATCCACTGCATGTGTGATCAAATCACAACTGATATCCAAACTGTCCCTTTCACCTATTATCTCAACTGGGTCTCCACTGGGTCTGACATGCATGTAGTTAACCATGGTGAATCTTCAGTTGCATGTGAGTTCACTTATTAACTGAACTCTCACTAGTGCATGTTTAGTTACAACTAGTACAACTGATCTTAACTCACTTAACTACACTTATAGTTCTACTACAAATACAACTCACTCAGTTATGAATGAAATAATAGATTAATATTTATTGTCTAATTTATTTAAGGGAAAAGTAAATTAGACATATGTTTCTGGTTGAATTTTCAACACTATGTGGCAGGAATACCCGAATTCCCCCAATCATCAAAATGCTCTTCTAATCCTCACCTGTCAGCACTCCTTGCTGATATGAACTCTCCTTTGAATTCATGAGACTCTTAGACAATCTCATCTCCTTTCCCCTACCCACCTGGTAATTTGGGAATTTTTTGCTGCCCACTTGGCAGTCTATGAGATCCAGTGATCCCATCTCATTGCCCACTTGGAAATATGAACTTTCATCACTTCCCTCTTGGCAGTATACGAGAACTTCACTTGATCTCATTCTATTTCCCACTTGGAAATTTGAAAGTCCATCTCTGCCCACCTGGCAGTCTATGAGATCCTCTGTTAATCTCATTTCATTGCCCACCTGGCAATTCGAAAATTCATCTCTGCCCTCCTAGCATTCTTTGAGATCTTCCAATGATCTCTCCTCCCCATCATCACTGAGATTTCTCTTAGCTTCTGATTCACACACATGAACCACTTCCTCTTCATCTCTGAGGCTTTCCACATACCTGAGCCACCTCCTCAACAGCCTTTGTTGTCGTCTGGCCAACAATTCCTTTAATGGCCACTTCACCTTCCTCTTCATGGGCCATTCATATACCCAATGTGTCTTTGCATCCTGTTGCATTCTCAATGCAAGCTCTTCCATTCTTTCCCTTATCTCAGCAAGCTCTTCATCAATCTCATCTTTTCTCTGTTGTTGGTGGTTCTTCCTTCCACCGTGTCCATGGCCTTCAGTAGCCATCTTCATGTTCTTTTCTGCCCTCCTGGAAAACTTGTTTCTATCACTTTGCAATAGAGAGTGCTTCCAGCCTTTCCTACAGTCCTCCTGACTGTCTATAGACTATTGCGTATCCGTGAACAATCATCACAGAGCTTCCATACTTTGCCTCCTTTTCTGTCTCCTTCACCTGAAATCTACAGACGAAATCAGGCTCCGATACCACACTGATGTGTATTAGAGTATTTTCTTTATCTACTCTTCCTCCCTCTGCCTGCAGTCTACAGACAGAAAGTGGCTCTGATACCACAACTGACGCAAACCTCTGACCCTTCGGCCGAGATCTGCGCAGGATCGTTCTTCCTCAAATCCGCAGAATAGAAATAGTTCTTTCGGGCCCTCACTAGAACCCCACGAATCCAATACACGGGTCCTGGCTGTTTCAGGATTTTGAGACTCCTGCATGCGAGCTCTCCCAAGCTCCTTGTCCTTCGAGTTGTCGAAACCCAAAAAAAGGCTTAACGACTCTAGGTCCTCCCTTAGCCTCTGAATGCTTTCAGGTTTCCATGTTTCAGGATTTCGCGAGTTGGGACTCCCTGTCTCCCGACTCCTGTCCTCTCGAACACCTGATTCTTGAAATGCCGAAAAGGCTTAACGGGCTTTGGCTTCTCCCTTAGCCTTCATCCATGCGACCACGCTACCGGCTTTCGCGATTCGGGGAATCGCGATGTAAACGCTCCCACTGTTCTTTATATTTCGAATCCCCAGGTCCCGAAATGCTGAAATCTCTCTGTGACCACGAACCCCACCTTTCGGGATTATGGAATTCACGATTTCGTGATCCTGGTTGCAAATGGTTCCTAGTCCTTCAACCTTCTGGGTCTTGAAATGTCGAAATGATACCCCTTGAGAGGACCTTTCAGGGTTTTCCCCAAACCTTGACCACTCACCACGTGTCCTCTTGATGAACGGTCTTGATGCTTTCTCGAATTACTCTTTCACGATTTTGGCCCAGTCTTCTCCTTCATTTCCCTCATTGCCAAAAACTCTGAAAACCCTCGACCCCACTAGATCAACGGTCCACACTCGTCCTAATCGACGGTCAGGATCTGATCACGATTCTCCCTTTCGTGATTTCTAGAGACTCTTCACTCTTGGTCTCCCGGTGTCTGAATTCCCGAACTCTCGAAATGGCTGACGGCTATAGGCCTTCCTCACTCCAATGGTCCTGGCCTTTTCGGATTTTCGTGAACTGGAAGTTCATGATGTAGTGATTCCAAAATCACTTTCCATTCCAAACCCCGAACTCTGAAATGCCGAAATTCCACTCCACGGGGGAATCAAGTGTCTCCACTGTTCCTTTCGACTGCATGACCTCCCAGAGGCTAAACTATGTGCACCTTCACCTGATCCAACGGTCGTTGGGTATTGGTGCTGGATCTGATGGTTCAGATCTGATCTTCTGCACTCTCTCCTCCTGAACTTTCTTGGCTTTTTCTGAAGTTTTCAAATGCCTTGACCTTGGCTTCCTCTGCGAGCTCAATTCCTTTGGATATCGCCTGTGTTCTAAGAGGCATTCCTCCTCCTGAGATTTACCTCTCTGAACCTCAAAGGGTCCTTTGAACTCTGCAACCTATTGTAGGACCTTTGCATGAAATGGTGCTATCTCTTCTGAGCTTTGTCAACTATGAAACCTCAAATGATTTCTCGACCTTTTGTGTCCTCAAAGGGAAATCTGGTGTCCTCCTGACAAAATTTTGCTCAAGCCCTCCTTGCTGAGCTTAACAAAGTATTAAGTAACTCTGTGAGTGTCTCTCCTTGACACTTCTCTTTCCAACAGAACTCAAACAAGAGTCCTTCTGTGCACTCTATGCAACTGCTCAATGCCCTCTTGGCAGAGTTCTCCAGAATCCTCAGTGATTATGTTTTCTCTCTGAACTCAAAATAGAGTTCCTTCTGTGCACTCCTTGCACTCGCTCGATGCCCTCCTAGCAGAGCTCTACAAAACCTTCAGTGACTCTGTCTTCTCACTGAACTCGAAATAGAGTTCTCCTCAATGCATCCTGTGCATTTGCTCAATGCCCTCCTGACAGAGCCTTTACAAAATTCTCAACAATTTTTCCCTCTGTGAGTGTCTTCTCCTCGACACTTCTCCTTCCTCTAAACTCAGAATAGAGTTCTTCTGTGCCCTCTATGCACTTTCTCAATGCCCTCTTGGCAAAGCTTCCACATAACCCTCAATGATTCTATTATCTCTGTGCCTTCCTCTGCACAGTCTTACCTCCAAGGTTTTCAGCAACCTTGAGTCTTCTCCTCTTTGTTCTCTCCTCTGCACAGTTTCTCCCTCAAGGTGTTCAAAAACCTTGAGGCTTCTCCCCGAGTCAGTGACTCCAGTTGGTGCGCCCTCCTGGCACGTCTTTGTCTGAAATTCCGCAAAATTCAGAAGTGCACTCTTTGCACTGGCTTGCAGAACCCGCAGTATTATGTCATGCAACCTCTTGCATGAAGCCTCAAAGATCCCAAACCTGAAATCAAAGAACTCAACAGAAAACTACTCTTGTCTGTAACCTACAAATGTAAACAACACATACATCCACAACATATCATCAACACATAAAGACATTCATCAACATACATAGAATAACATACAGGAAAAACTGCTTCTGATTGTATTAATATGAAATGCCTCTTTACAATGTGTTCGAGCTCAGACTGCAACAGAGTCTCGGCTCTCCTCTCCTCTCTAACCTATCCTCTCTTCTAGTCTTAATCTGCCTCTCCTAACTCTCCTAACTGAAAAACAAAAGAGGGGCTCCTCGAGCGCTTCCCTCCATCCTCACCAACTCTCATTAATTCACATTCAATTACATTGAATGGTTGTCTAGTCCGAATCGGATCTAGATCTCAGCTTTACAACCATTTAAGACAAACTTTATCTAAAGCCTATGCACATGCATGGCTTTTGGCTCTTTGGCCTTACAACATTTAATACAATTTCAAAATTTGAAATTTAAAAGTGAGAGGGTTGCGCCTCTCCTCTCCATTGAACACGTACTCGGTGTGCTAACGCTTGATTGCGTGGAGTGATGTTCCTGCATCACATTCACAAATAAAAACCAATAAAGTTATCCTTACTACCAATTGACAACTAAATTATGACATAATCTACTCTTTAAAACCCAATACATTTAAAAAATAAAATATTATAAAACATCTCATAACAAATTTTCCATTTTCAATAAAAATAATTAATCTATATTCATTAACAAAAATCACAACCTTACTTGCCAAAGCCCAAATCCATATCCATTAACAAAAATCACAACCTTCTTTGCCAAAGTCCCAAAAAAATTATAATTAAATTTCAAGCAAAAATAAACCAACTAACCAAGCTAATAAAAAAAAACCTACCTATTTAAATCATTTTATATTTTATGCTTTAACTAATCCATATCCATTAACAAAAATCACAACCTTCCTTACCAAAGCCACAAAACATATAATTAAATCTCCAACAAACCCTCAAACCTTCCTCCAACATTAAATTGTATCGAACATTAAATTGTACATTGTCTTCCAAAGCCACAAAACATATAATTAAATCTCCAACAAACCCTCAAACCTTCCTCCAACATTAAATTGTATCGAACATTAAATTGTACATTGTCTTCGCTAAAGACAAAAAAAAAATCCATTACACTCGAACTCTCAAATATTGTATTGGTTAAAGTGAAAAAAATTCCATAACACTCAAACTCTCATATTTTGTTTGGTGGCCACTTTGGAATTTGGAAAATAATCTTTTCACACTTTATCTTCTATTTAAAAGTTTTTAATACAATATTTCATGGACAACTGAACTTTCTAATGGTCAAACTATCAATGAAAATCCATTTTGCTATTAAATTCCAAGATTGATTGTGGCTAATGAACGCCGCTATTCATCCATGGCGTTCACTATTAAAATTATATTTGACTTTGACCATGAAACGCTTCGCCTCTCACTAGGTTGCCCATTGCATTAGGTCATTTCATCTTTTATTTATTTATTCACGTCGACAACAGATATACGAGTGAGAGAGCTGCGGCCGGCCGGCTTATAAGACAGTTTCGCCATCGCAGTGACTGTTCAGCCATTCGGTATCCTCTTGTTTCGTTTGTAACAGGAAGTCCCTTAATGGCTCCCGGAGACAGAAATCGTAGCAAGAGCGATGCGGATATGAATGGTGCCAAGGAAGTGAATTACAGAGGCGTGCAAAAGAGGTCCAGCGGTCGATACGGGGCAGCCATCAGAGATCCCTCCATTAAAAGACGCAGGTGGCTGGGTACCTTCAACACGGGCGAGGAGGCAGCGATAGCATATGACAATGCGGCCAGAAATCTGAAAGGAGCCAAAGCCAAAACCAACTTCCCAGCCCCTTCCCCCCATCTCGACACCGTCCACATCCAGAGATGCACCGCCGCCGACACTACTAGACTTCGGACCCCTTCATTTTCCTCTCCGCCTGCTAATCATGGTAACAACAATCTTATAAACTACGCTTTCCTTCTGCAGCAACAGCCGTTATGGGGGGGAATTGTAGGGCCTCGGATGATAAAGAGACCCCATGGCCACGAGTGGGTGGGAGCGGGTGTAGTGAAGAATATACTTCCTACTGCCAGCTTGCAGACTAGTGTTTGTGATTCGTTTTCGCCCTCAGCAGTAGTAGACACTCAGCTCTCTTCTCTTGATTTGAATCCTGCTACAAAGGAAAGAGCGACGCAGAGGTCATTCGATTTGAATCTTCCAGCACCAGGGGAAGAAGATGACGAAGATCAGTGTTCACCCTCTCTCACTTTCTCTCTGGGATCAAAGGATTAACACGATCACTTTCTCTCTGAGACCAAAGGATTAATACGAAGAAAAGATTGATTGATATGTTTCTTTTTAGTATTATTAGGGTTATGAGGGTGAGGAAAATAATAGAAAAAACATATATTTGTGATTAGTCTTCTTTCTCAGCAGTGCCTTTTTATCTCCTGCTACGGGTGAAACAACCACTGCGATCCTCTACTTTTGCTTTCTCCGCTGCCGAAGAAGCCCCTGTCCCCGCCATTGGTTATTCTGATTCTCGATCTCGATCTGCTGCGGGTGAAGAAACTACTGCAGTAGACACTTAACTCTTTTCTGTTGATTTGAATCTTGCTACAAAGGAAAAAGCTACACAGAAATCATTTGATTTGAATCTTCCAGCACCAGGGGAAGAAGATGACGAAGATCAGTGTTCACCCTCTCTCACTTTTTCTATGGGATCAAAGGATTAACACGATCACTTTCTCTCTGAGACCAAAGGATTAATACGAACAAAAGATTGATTGATATGGTTCTTTTTAGTATTATTAGGGTTACGAGAATACTAGAGAAAACATATGTTTGTGATTAGTCTTAGTCCTCAGCAGTAGACACTTAACTCTTTTCTCTTGATTTGAATCTTGCTACAAAGGAAAAAGCTATCATTTGATTTGAATCTTCCAGCACCAGGGGAAGAAGATGACGAAGATCAATGTTCACCATCTCTGACTTTCTCTGTTGGATTGGATTTTCACATAACTTCCTCTGTGGGACCAAAGGATTAGCATGAACAAAAGATTGATTGATATGGTTCATAATTGTGAAATGATACAGATGAGTTTTACTTTTGTTTTGTTTCTTCTGCCTTTTAGTTGTTAGTTATTGGTGACTTTTTTCTTCTTTTAAATTGTTGTACTTTAAACTATGTAAATTTTAGGTTTTTTAAAGATATTATTAGTTTAATTTTGTTTGAAATTCAGTTATAAATTGTTGGATCTGCAAATTTGAGTGGTTAAGTGTGTATAACTTTAATGTCCTAAAAATAATTAATTCTGTATAATCCCAATACCCCCAAAAATTTTCAATCTATTTATACATTCAAAAATACATTTAAATAATAGAAAAATGAAAATTTCATTTAAATTTATATAACCTAAAAATACCAAAACTTAAAACATTTAAACAATTTTAAGAGAAACCTTCTTCATTTTACCTTATCTGTATTTATTGATGCATTTAAACTAATTTACAATATTCAACCTTTCCATTAATARTGTTTATTCATTCATTTAAGTTTATTCTGTAAAACTCAACCTACCTACTTCCTAGTGGCAGAATTTAATCATTTATTTAAATTTTCTGCAAAACTCAAAGAACACCTTGTGGACGTTTATACAAGATTCAGCATGCTTTCTATTAGCAGTGTTTATTCATTCAGTTAAGTTTATTCTGTAAAACTCAACCTACTTCCTAGTGAAAGAGTTTAATCATTCATTTAAATTTTCTCCAAAACTCAAAAAACACTTTCTAAATGTTTATTATACTTAAAAAAAAAATAGTTATTATATAATTCAAAACCATAATCAAATTATTTTTAAATTGTTGGATTCATTGTGTTCATAGTTCTTTCAATACACTAATAACAAAGAGATTTCATATATCTGAATCAAAACAGATTTCATATATCTTAATCAGAGATTTATACTCACTTTTCTCTCTACTACAATATAATCTTTTATTTTGCAGTATTTACTTTAGAGTTTAATCATTCATTTGAACTTTCTGCAAAACTCAAATAACACCTTGTGACTTTTATTATAATAAAAAAAATTAATTATTATATAATTCAAAATCATAATAAAATTTTATTTAGGTTGTTGGATTCATTGTGTTCATAGTTTAGTATTTTTTTTTTAAATAAAAAAGGAGGATCTTGTTTATATTAGATTCTCAGAGTTACAGAGTCTCGTTGAAATGTCAGTTATCTCGCCTGAAAAGGAAACCGAGACAGTTGAACATTCTATGCCACTTGTGTTCAAACAAACAAAAATTATCAGAGTGTTTTCTTGCCCGAGAGAAACCAGGACACATGACCATTAGATTTAGTCTATTTTCTAACATCCTACTTACAACATTGTTATAATCTAATTGAGCTAAAGCTTTGTTCTGAAACAAAAAGAGACTACTAACTATGGACATCACAAGACCTTTTAACCAGTCGTCGCTTCCTCTTCCTCGTCCTTTCGCCATCCTGTAGGAATTGCATAAACTTGCGCGCACGTAGGGCACTGCCTTCTCGGGGGGATCCTAGAGTGTGCAGCATACAACATATCGAGTCGTTGGTTGATTTGAATGGTATGGAAGATCTGATCATCCACCATGCTTCGTGTTTCTAAGATTAGTTCTAGGTACCTCGAGTTGGTGAAAGGAGGCCGGTCCTTCCATTTTCCTTGAATAGAGGCCAATGGAAATGGCCACTGTGCATAGTTTTCTCCTTCGCCTTCATTTGTGTTACTGACTTGGTGTGCTTGTTGCTTGTCCGACTGTGTCGCTTCCTTAGGAGGTGTACCGCTGGGTGGGTCGGCCTTTGCATCTGCACTGCATGGTACCTCTTCCTCAACGTAGTAGGTGGTGAATTCCTCTATCGGGTGATTTGCTCTGTGGCCATGCGGGATTCCTGTAGCTGGAGTCTTGGATTCATTGCCAAAATCGGTGGGGGGATTCCAGTTGTTCAGGACTGTGAAAAGGGTGTGCTCAGGATAATTTTGCATGGCCTCATCCAGGGTAATCTCATCCACGTAAGCCATAGGAGGTGTTTGAGGTCTCTCGGGCTTCTTGGTTCTCCAAGTGGATGCCAGAGCCATCGCCTTTTTGAATTTCTTCTTCCTTTCCCTGCATGATTCGAATGAATACCAAGCTGTGCCTCTGCGAGGCCTTCCTCATGCCCTAGGCATGTTGAGGAACCTGGGTATGTCTGAAATTCCCAGCGGAAGGTTAAGCCTGCTCCAGAACTCCAGTGGCTCTACGTTCGGCTCTGTGAAATTCGAATGCCTCTCATAGCTGTTGAGGCAGTTGATAAGAATGAGAATGACAGTGACTGCCCTGGCTATTAAGGCTAAGCTCCTAGTGCGCTGGTGAGCCGTCCTATTCACTCGCTCGAAGGGCCTCGTCCGCTGGTGATACCTGCACGAGTTGGTTCTCATTTTAATGATGAAGGGATGGTGGCTGGTGGGTTATATCTATGGCACAACCCGATGTTTATCCACATATCCTGTCTTTGCAACGTGGCACCCCATCCGAGAAGTGTTCATAGTTCTTTTAGTAAGCTACTAACAAACAAATTTCATATATCTGAATCAAAACAGATTTCATATCTCCATCCGAGAAGTGTTCATAGTTCTTTTAGTAAGCTACTAACAAACAAATTTTATATATCTGAATCAAAACAGATTTCATATCTCTTAATCAGAGCTTTGTATGTATTTTTCTCTATATTACAATATAATATTTTATTTTGCAATATTTACTTTGAGGATTTAAATTTATCCAGTGAACTATTTATCATAAAAATTTTGAAACTCTGTATTAATTAGTAAATAACTTTTTTATATATGTGAGTTTTATAAGTACTTTTTCTATGTTACAGTATAATCTTTTATTTTGCAATATTTACTTTACAGTATAATCTTTTATTTTGCAGTATTTACTTTATAGGATTTAAATTTATTGGCGAATTATTTATGTTAAATTTTTTGGAACTCCGTATTAATTTTTAAATATTTTTAAAGAACTATTTGGTAAACAATTTTTTAAAATATTTTTTGTAATTATGGATTATGTATATAGTTATTTTGGTTTAAGATAAGGATCATTGAAAACATGGTTCTTATGGTTTTTATTTCAAAGGAACAATGTGAGTTTAAGTATTTTTTTTATTAATAAAGGGATTAATGGAAAAGTATATAGAAATGGTGAAAAAGTATAATAAGGGGACCAATTTTTTGTTGTTTAAATTGTATTTATGAATTTATAAATTGTGTGCCAAAAAAGTGTTGAGACATTAAAATTATACAAACTTAACCACTTTAATATGCATATTTAACAATTTCTTCTCATTTAAAACAAAATTAAAAAGAAAATATCACTAAAAAATAGCTAAAACCTAAATCATTAGTAAGATCAAAGATCCACTCAAAGTTAGGATCTAGTAAGTTATTTATGTTATATTTTTTTAAATGAGTAAATATTAAATATTCAAATAATATTTATAACTGTAAATTTGTTATGTATATAATTATTTATTTTCAGAGAAGAGTTAAATAAAAATATAATTTTTAGTATTAACAATAATAAATATTTTTAATTTTATATAATATTTATAATTGTAAATATGTTACTTATATAATTATTTATTTTTATAAAAGTGTTAAATAAAATTATAGCAAGGAGATCAAATAATAAAGTTTTTCAAACTTTAGTTTTAATAGAAAGGAGATCAATAAAGGGTATAGTGATATGTGTCATTTCAACCCTAGTAATGAGGAAGGTTGAATGACACTCATGGATTACGTGTGTTAATGTCTTTATATATGTTGAAATTTTAATTAGGATTGGTTTATGAATGAATTTAGGTTTTATGATATTTTATTTAAATGATAAAAACAAAAATAAATTTATAAAGAAAAAATAAAAATCAATTAGATTAAAAATGAAATATTATATATATATATATTGACAACTTTAAGATTGTTTAGCTCTTTATTAACTTAACTCAATGGCATTTTATTATTGGGTGAGTGCAAGCTAATGATTTTCAATGGTCTCTCATGAATATGATGTAAGAAGATGAAACATAGGAAATTGAATTCTCTTTCCAAATATACAACTTTTATTCATAGACATTGTGAATAACTAGGTCAAATTTGAGTATAAAATACAATATTTTCCAACAAAATATGAAGTATTTTTTTTTCTTACAGGTTTTGAGTGTCTTAACTAGACTTTTAGAGAGCCTGTTGTGTATTTTTTGGAATTTTTTTTTATTAATTTTATATTTTTAAAAAATTATCAAAGCCAACATATGTGTGAAATTACAACTTAGCTAAAAGGGTCTTAACATGATCATTTTTTTTATTTTTTGTTTTAAATCATAGGTATCTGTCTCCTCTCCTCTAGTTCTACATATAACTCATTTGAGAAATGGTTAACCCTTAGAAAAAGTTATAGCACAAATAAGAGAGGTATGTATTCTAGGATTTTGATATATGTGAAGACAAAAATACATTAAAAATAGTAAACAATATTGATTTAGAAAAAATAATTATATATTTGAAATATGTATAGTAGGTTAGATCTATGTATATAGTTTCATCATCAACTGAATTGTTTAGCCTATAGAAAAACAACGTCAAAGAGAGAGATATAGAGGAGTATTCAAAAAAATGGAGGTTTTTATCAATTTGCAGACTGAACCACTAGGTTTGTCATCCCGAACTTAAATATGAGCCAACCAAGTTAGCATACACCTTGTCAATCCCGCCCCAAAAAATTGAATTCAAACGAGCACACATACACTCTAGAAACAAACACACGGTCCTAGAAATCATTTCCTTCTATATCTTTGTCCTCCCTCTCCTACATATACCCCCCTCCCTCTCTATATC
>JZKD02S1685176.1:370700-384841 GCA_000966675.3 Picea glauca | reverse complement strand
ATCCATAAAAATTTCCATAGAGTCATTAAGCATATCAGAAAAGATTCATATAACTGCTCTTTGAAAGGTTGTTGGTGCATTACATAGTCCAAATGGGAGAACTCTATAAGAAAAAATTCCCCAAGGGCTAGTAAAAGTGGTTTTATATTGGTCCTGGGGTGCAATTTTGATTTGATTATACCCACTGAAACCATCTAAAAAAGAGAAAAATTTCTTCCCTGACAAACTATATAACACCTGATCAATGAATGGTAATAAAAAGTGATCTTTTTGAGTGGATTTATTTAAGGCTCTATAGTCCACACATACTCTCCATTTTCCTTTTTTCTTAGGAACTATTACCAATGGGGAAACCCATTCACTGCCTGATATAGGATATATAAACCCTGCATTGAGCAATTTTTGAAGTTCTTCTTTAAGGATTTCTCTTAAATTAGGGTTCATTCGTCGTTGAGATTGGCAGATCGGTCGACAATCTTCCTTGGTATATATACGATGACTACATAATTCGGGAGAGATTCCTTTCATATATGTATAGTCCCATGCGAATGCTTCTTTATGTTCAAGAAATAACTTCATTAATTGTTGTGTTTCAACATCTGTCAGGTTGGGGTTTATGTTCAATGTTTTGCCAGGTTCAATTTCTACTGGTATTCTTTTAGAAGAGATGGTGGCAGATGTTTGAGGTGGGTTTTCAGAGTTAAGGTTTTCCTGATTATCTGAATCCAAAAGTGCAGCTAGTTGGTTATGAGTTTCTGGAGTCACAGAGGAGGGTTCACAAATAAAATTATTAATTACTTCATCCTCAGTGGTATCTTTAAGGCTTGAGGCTTGTCCGATAGTCAAGATGGGTTGAGTAAGTTGATTATCAAAGTCTACCCATACAGAATTATCATTATTAATCAAGGGTATAGCATGAGGGTAGAGGGTAAGTTGTTTGGTCTCGTAACCATTGGAAATTGTCACTGATCCTGATCTACAGCTGATAAAAGCGTCTGTTGTGGCTAGCCAAGGCCTGCCCAAAATTAGAGGGTGGCCCCCCAACTTTGTTTTAGGTTGTAATACCACAAAGTCAGCTGGATAATTCCAGGATTCCACTGAGATAATTAGGTCTTCAATGACTCCCTCCGGTTTGATTATAGAACATCATCTAATTCTAGGATGGTTGGGGTGTCTCTTATTTCATTCTGCAGTTGTAACAATTGTGAGGTTACCAGAGTCATAATATTGATAGCAACGCCTAATTCTACCAGGACTCAAGGGATTATCATTTTTCCAATTTGTACTAAGATGGTAGGGTGGTCGGGATCACCATATTTAACTTGGGGAACTTTACCTAACATTAGTGTAGACAAGTCACCCATGACATGAACTGTGAGGGGATCCTTAATTTTCCTACCAGGTTTCTTAGCACAAATGTCTAGCATAGTCCTGGCATAAATTGGTACATCTCGAAGTTCTTGTAATAGAGGGATTTTGACATAAAGATTTTGTAATTCCCCTAGAAGATTGAAAGCTCGTGGCTCAGGCATTTTAGTCAAAGATAAATGCTCAGGAAATGGTGGTTTTTCTATTTCAGCAGCAGTGTTAGAGGATGATTGTACCTCTTCAAATACATCATGCTCTTTTGTTTCCTCTTTATCAGAAGAGGTAACATCAACTATGATAGGTTCTACTATTCTGCCAAATCGTAAATGAATATCATTGCATTGCGCAGGGAGAAGAGAAAATGTAGGTTGGTTATGAATATCAATGCACTGCACAACTTTATTATTGGGGTTAGGGTTAGGTTGTACAGGTAGTTGGGGCCTCATTATTTGATTGTTTGGTGGAGTACCTGATGGTAAGGAGAGTGGTTGCAGAAATTTTGATTGAGGTAATTGATTTTGGAATGGGGGTTGTTGTCCTCTCCAATTTGGATTCCATTGGTTAAGATATGGTTGTTGTTGTGGAGGCCAAGGAGTCCACATTGATGGATCAACAAAGGGTGGGTTAGTTTGTTGCATGGGTGGGTAATTCATTTGATTTAGGTATTGCATTTGATTATAGGGAGGGTAATTCACTTGATTAAAAGAAGGATAGTTATTCCAATGATTAGAATATGTAAATGGCATGTTAGGATTCATACCTTGTCCCCGCGGTTTCCATTTCCTTCTCTGTGTCAACAGATAGACAGTTTCAGCTTCTTCATCAGTTGGTTGTAATGTTGCCTTGATTCCTGGTAAAGAAGGGCATTGTTGAGTTTCATGATCCTTATCACAGATGGTGCAGATTGGCTTTTTTTCCAATGGGCATTCCCTTCGTGGGTGCTTGTCTCTGCATTTAGAAAAAAAGATGGATAGAACTACTTATGCTTCGGCTTGTTTCTTTTGAATCTGCAGGGTATCAATTTGTGAGGCAAAAGAGCTTAACATTTCTGTTTTAAAACCTTCAAGTAAATTACCTATTTTGGCTCTTGTTTCTCCCCCACTGGCTGATTTTTGAACTCTTGAAAATGTGGTATCCCTGCTATTTGATCTATTCCTTGAAGCTCCTCTTGAACATCTTTTACATAGGTTAACAATTTCGTCATATGATTCTTTAGATATGTCCCATTTTCCAAGCATATTCAGCATATCTAGACAATCATCCCTTACTCCTTTTATTAATATTGTTTTAAGAATATCTTTACTTACATCGGGGTGACTGGATCTTTGTAGATTATACTGTAGCCTTTCTACAAAGTCCTCCAGATTTTCATCCTCTTTCTGTATCATCTTGAATAGTTCTTCCCTTTTTTCTCTTGTTCGGCAATAGTCCTGGTATTTATGCAAGAATTTCTATTTCATCTAATCCCATGTTGTGATTACATGGCCTCCAAGACTCATGAACCATCTTAGTACATTTCCTCTCAATGTTGCTGGAAATAGCTTTAATTTTTGAGCATTGGAAATGTAATCATAACTTCTACCTAATATGTCAAACTCAAAAAGAAATTCATCAGGATCTTCTGAAGATAAACCATGAAAGTTAGGTAGCGCTGAGAGTGGAATGTTCTTCATGGTATCTACCCCTCTAGGAAGATAACCAATAGGAAATCCTAAGGTGGAGAAAGAGTTTTCATCATTTACCTCTCTTTTAGGACCTGCCTATTCTTCATGATGCAATTCTTTGTTATACTCATCCATGTTTTCTTCTGTTTTCTCCCCCGCTGCGCTTGCTTTGTCCTCAATGTTTCCTACTGGTTTCTCGACTGTCTCAAGACTTCAAACCTCTTTCCCCATTTCAAAGTTTTCTTGAAAGGAACGTTGGGATTTTGGTTTCCAAGAGTTTGGTCGTTGAGGAGCAGCAGACTCAGATTTTGATATAATCTCGTCAATATAAGTCTTTCTTCCTCCCCTTCCTCTACCCCTGCCACCTGTAGGGTCAATTTCTTTGGGGTCTCTACGTCCTCTCATGCAATCTTTATATCTGAAAGAATATAAGTTCTTTTGAAATCTATAATTACCTTCCCCGACAATGACGCCAAAATGTTGGTTACTATAATTGCTTATTTAACTAAACAATCAAGTGCTACATAATTGTCAACCCAGGAAAGTCTATTTATTTCAAAGGTAATCACACACTGTATATGATCAATCTCAAAAGCAATCTAGAGTTGTAGTAAAAATACATTAATCACACCTTTCCTTGAACAAACTGAAGTTCTACTTTGAATTACAGAAAAACAACCTACCTATTGCAGAGTTCAAAGTTTAAAGAAATAATTATCCAAAGAATCCTGGATTACATTAAGAAATAATAACCTGGGAAATAAATCTTTCAGGATACTGCAAAAGGAAATACCAACTATTATGTAATAGAGAACGGAAACCTATTCCCCAAGTAGGAATCTTCAACACATGTTTCCGATCATCACACTTTCATGAACTCATTACTAATCGAAATGATTGA
Source organism: Picea glauca (assembly GCA_000966675.3). Classification (NCBI taxonomy): domain Eukaryota; kingdom Viridiplantae; phylum Streptophyta; class Pinopsida; order Pinales; family Pinaceae; genus Picea; species Picea glauca. Next base: position 380,908 of record JZKD02S1685176.1, on the reverse strand, counting down.
CACACACTGAAGACTAACTATCTCTTAACAGGGAACAAGACCCTATTCCCCAAGAAGGAATCTTTAGCAACTATCCCTGATTATCACACTTTCATAAATTCACCAAACATGATTGCTAACTAGAATGATTAACAATTACCCAAGCATGAATCATATGAAAACAATGTAACAGTCAATAAAGCAGAGTTTCAGCAAGACAGAGTTCAGTAAAGTAGTGTTTCAGCAAAACAGAATTTAATCAAGGCATGAACATAAATAATACTAACACACTACAGAGCTAATGGGTGAATCTTGTGAAGAAGGTGGGCCCTCCCTTCTCACAAGATTCCCCTGAAACGAAAGGAACTAGAAAGAAATGCTCAGAACATTTTTTTATTCATCTGTCAACTGTATCATGTTACAATGTCTAAAGTAAAACACGTCCTTCTCTGTAAATCCTTTCTTAACCAAGAATAAGGTCCTCTCTAATGATGATTTCCTCTTATTTAAAGAGGAGAATCCTCTCGATACAATTTGATCATCAAATTACATGTGTACATCTGAATCCTATTCTTAGTCAGATCTATTCTCTATACTGGAATAGGATATCCTGGTCTCCCATAACAGAATGCTATTACAATAGTTGAAAAGGTGCTGAGTGAGGTGTTGTTGTTGCAGCTGGAGTAAAAACTTCTTTATTTATCTTCTTGTTACTGTTGTTGTATGTTGTTTCAGCATCACAAATCACGGGTTGTTTCAGCAATGGGATTTGCATTCTAACTGTTTCAGCAACGTGGTCTCACGCAACAGCAATGGTTAATTGTGGCTCAAGGTGCGGATGTTGTGGTCAGTGTAACAGCTTCTTTGTGTGAATTGTTGTTTCAACATTGTAGACCACGTAGAGTGTAACAACTTCTTCTTGTGTGAGTTTTTGTTTCAGCATCGTAGCCCATGGACTGTTTCAGCCACGGGGTTTGCGTGCTTTTGACTATTTCAGCAACGGGCCTTTAAACAACAATGATAATCTGCAGTTCGAACTGTTTCAACACTTATATATTTCTGATCAATGGTTAAGTACAAGAGTAATTTAAAATTATATGCAAAATAGATTAAACATATAGCAAAGAGAAGAGGTGTTATATACCTTTGGAGAGATAGGGTGAGGTTATAATGTAAGTTTAAATGTGAGTGGAAAAAAGATGTAATGGTAGCAAAAAGTGTGAGCAAAAAGGTACATTATAGGGTCCTAACAATATCTAGGGTTTTTGGCATTCTTGTTTATTGTAAAAGGCATTCATAGCCTCATTCTAATCATCTTCTTATGAAGGAGTGCAGTCGTCACATCTCTTCTCAGCGATAAGCCACCACCATTCCAAAAATCTTGTTTCCGCTGCATTTTACAGTTTCAGCTTATTTCATTATTGAGTAGAAAACCAGTTTTACTGTATATCTGTTATTTTGTGTTAAGAATTTGTTAATAATTTGTATTCATTTATTTATGCTCTTAAAATCTAGATTATTGGTATTAGAGCAGTCTTCTCCTTATCGTCTTAATGCATGCCCCCAACGAGGTCAGAGAACAAAGAGTTGGATCTTGAGCTTGTTTCTCTCGAGGACAAAAGTTATCGCATGCCCAAGCGACCTCTCATGGCAGGAGAAAAGAAAGATGTCGGGACAAGAGATCCTTTCAAACTGTTGATTGAGGAATCCCTCACACAACACATGAACAAGATGATGGATAGATTCACAAAAATCCTTCGGCAGCTACCAACAGGCGATGCATCTTCTTCAAGCAGAGGCACCACCCCCTTCAAGGTGAAAATAAACTTCGATATTCCTATATTTTAAGGTCAGATAGACACAGATGTTGTAGACAAGTGGTTGAATATTCTAGAATGGTATTTTTCTGTCCATAACTTCTCGAATAGAGAAAAGATTACTTTTGGGCTCCTCAAAGCCATCCCCCATGTCAAATATTGGTGGGAAACATTCTGTGAGCAAAAGGAAACAGAGGAACCCTCATTATTTACAGTCACATCCACCTGAGATTCCTTCAAGGATTCTATTAAGAAATAATACTACCCTATCAATTGTTATGACGACTTATATACCAAATGGACCACACTGTGGCAAGAAAGAGACCAAGCAGTGACATATTTCACAAATATCTTCCATACCTTGTGCACCAAGCTAGGTATAAAAGATTCAGAGCAACATATGGTGCTCAAGTATCGTAATTCTCTGCGTAGATACATTCATATTGAAATGGAATTTATAGACATCTCATCCTTGGGCATGGCCTACCGATATGCCATCAAAATCGAGCAAAAACTCAAAAAAAATACGCGGCAATTTGGGCCTAGGAACCCCTCACAACAAAAGCTAGGAAATGGTGGCCCCAACCCATAAAACAAAGGAAAGAGAAAATATGGATAGTATCAGGACAGCTAGTCCAATCCACAAGAAAATGACACTGGAAAGATAAAGAAAGATACTAGGAAGTGGTGCGACTTCCATAAGACCCCTTGGCATAACACTATTGATTGTCGCTCAAAGAAGTCACTGGTGGCCGAAGTGAAAGCCTCTGAATCAGATGCAAATTATGACTCTGAGCCAGAACCAAAAAGGGGAAGACAAATCATTGATGTGAAACCCAGTGCCATCATTGCTACCACCAAGCTCCATCCTGGTGAACTAGACAAGCCAGAAAAAGGAAAGCACTTATTCCATTCGAAAATGTGGGTAAAAGGTAGCCCACTACACTTCATTGTTGATAGCAGTAGCTAGAAGAACCTCATCTCTATAAAGGTCGTCAAGAGGCTAGCCCTACCCACAATTCCTCACCCAAAACCATACACCATTGGATGGCTTCACCAAGGAAGTGATCTTCACATCAACCAATAGTTTCGACTTTCATACGACATCAATCCCTTCAAAGATGAGGTATTATGTGATGTTTCTCCTCTCAAAGTTTCTGATGTTCTTTTGGGCCAACCTTATTTATGGAAACATCATGTTGTATATGAGTCTAGGCCTTGTAGTGTTATTATTACTTTGAACAGGAAATTGTACAGAATACCTGAGGCAGTCCAACTTAGTGATATTTCCTTGATCTCTGTTAAGCAATGAAGGAATGTCATCTATCAGATGGGGAAGTTTGTCTTCTTCATGATTCACTCTCAGAATAAAAGAAAGATCACAACCACATATAGGGTCTCTATGGCTGACCTCTCCACACAGTAGAAGCAAGCAGATAAGGTCGTGGAAGAATACTCGGATATCTTCTCCTCACCTACCTAGGTACCTTTGCACTGCCAAGTCAAACACCCCATCGATCTGACCCCCAATGCACCACTACCCAATGGGCTAGTCTATTTCCACTCTCTATTAGAGAATGAGGAGATCAAGCGAAAAATCCAAGAACTACTCCACAAGGGGAACATATGTCCTAGCTCATCACCTTGCGGGAGCCCAATCGTGCTGGTATAGAAGAAAGATGGAACCTGGCAACTCTGCATTGATTACCGAGATCTGAATAAAATCACAGTAAAAAACCGATACCCAATTCCACGAATTGACGACCTCCTTGATCAAATCACGAGAGATAAATAATTCAGTAAGATTGATCTAAAGTCTGGCTATCACCAAGTCCTGATCGAATAGACAGGTGTATGGAAGACCGCCTTCAATTCAAAGGAATGCCTTTTTGAATGGTTGGTCATGCCCTTTGTTTTGACAAATGCTTCCGCCACTTTAATGAGGATGATGGATGATATCCTACAACCATTCAACAATAATTTTGTAGTGGTGTATCTGGATGACATTCTCATTTACAGGAAGACTTGGCCCGAACACTTGCAGCATATTCAATAGGTTCTGCACACCCTGCGACAGCACAATCTATATGCCAACTTGGAAAAATGCTCCTTTGGCATGGACATGGTCCATTACCTGGGCTACATCATTGATCAACATGGTGTACATGTGGATGTAGCTAAGATCCAAGTCATCCATGACTGGACAACCCCATCCACACTCACTGAGCTTCGGAGCTTCCTGGGCCTTGCCAATTTCTACTGTAGATTTGTGTTAGGATTCTCCCATATAGCATGGGTCCTCGGCCAAATCACCAGGGGTGGTGGTAAGGCAAAATTTGTGTGGGGCCAGTCCCAAAAACAAGCATTCAATTATTTGAAGCAACACTTGTGCTCATCCCCAATAATTTCACTACCATACCTGCAACATCCCTTTGAGATCGATACAGATGCTTCACACTATGTTGTGGGCACCATTCTCACTCATCACGACCACCTCATGGCCTATCATAGTGAGACACTATCTGATGTTGTTCATAAGTACCCTACATACGAAAAATAAATGTACTCCATTATGCAAGCCTGTCGCCAATGGAGACATTACATTCTTGAGAAGGAGACAGTCATCCACACTGATCATAAGCCATTGCAGTTTATGCAGACATAAGGAAAATTGCAGAATGACTGCCATCAAAAGTGGTCCACATACTTGCAGCAATTCCACCTTGTTAACGCTCTGTAATTTTCCTAAGGCTACTGAGGCAATCACGGAGGTAACCTCGAACCACTTCGAGTCTTGGATCTATCCCTCCAAGACTTAGAGAGGGATCTCTCTTTTAGATTTAACTTGGTTTGTAAGGGATGGATTTTAGGCTAGCTATGAAAGTAATGAAAATATGGAGTTTTTGATTTTTAAATGGTTAGTTTGGGACAGCAAGGAGGGCCATTGGGCAAATGGGGTCTGTGCTTAAAAATGTGATTCACATCTCAGATTTGGACAAAGATTTTACACAGGGCAAGTTAGCAGAAATATTGGATCGAAATAAGTCTTGATGATGTTGATTTGAGGAAGAAATAGGGGAGGAAAAAGCCAGGAAAAGGAGCAGCTAAGAATTCCTAAACTAGCTTTTTAGAGGATAAACATAAAGATTATCACAAGCCGAGAGGCAGAGTATCTGTTGATAAATTCTGCTTCTATTACTTTCCTTCTAATAATAAGAACTGAAAACAAATTGAAAGATAACAGGAAAAACTCAACAAAGATAAGAAACACCACCAGCATCTCCACACAGGAATCCTATGAAAAACATGTCCTTTACTGATCAATATTTAAATGATTACAAAGAAAAGTTCCTAGCCAAGCATAGCCTACAGTCCAGCACAATAAAAACCTTTCATAGGTCCAGCCATATGGAAGAACACTCCACAGGTCGAAACCTCTCTCACTCAGGCCCCAGTCGAACCCTTTTTCTGCCTTTTACATGTGTATAAATAATAAAACTATCTGTCTTCAGAAGATTTGAGCTTTAACTCTGCTTGCTAAGAATAGAAAACATTTACAACAACATATCGACACCTGTAGAGTCTCTCTAAAGCGAACCCAACAGTAAATTAAAGGAAAAAAAAAAAAAAATCTAGAAACTGCTGACTGGTCGTCTCAAATTTGCTGAGAGGTTGGGATGACTATCCCTCGAATCTTGGAAACAATGGCCACTTGTCCCTTTGACTATTGGTCCTGTGCCTAGGAAAAGGAGATACTCTGCCACCTCCCTCTAACTGTTTCCTCGAATTCAGGAGATGATAATATTCTTGTTGGCTTTCCTCCTATAATTTCTCAACTGAAATTTAAATGCTCTGCTGGAAAATGCCACTTGTGCTCTAACTGCCAGGTGTGCTTTGTAAATGAACTCCCTGCTTTCCATATGGTTTGATCTATGCCTGAAAAATGGGGCATTTTGCCACCAAAGGTTTTTAAACTGATTTTTCAACCCCTTCCTTGTTGCTGAAACCTGTTGATTCAAGGAGCGTATTTTCTGCTCCATGTATGAGATAATATTCTTTACAGAAAAATCTTGCATGAATTCATTAATAGCTGCCGGAGAGGCATATGTGCGATGATCCTCAAAATGAATTCTAAGTGATGTCATATTGATGACAGGTAACTTCAGTTTAAGCATTTCATCTTTCTTACCGACACTCTGAAAAACACACAGGAAATCTCCCAGAAACATTTCTTGAGTTACCGTTGATTGATGACTACATGCAAGTAATCTCATAATGTTGAATAGCCAGGTCTGACTTTCCGAGAACAGCATACCACCTTCCGAGATTAAAATGAACATGGTCTCTGATATAGTTCCATCCATCACCTTCAAATACATGAAGAACACTCATATATGCCCTAGTGGCATGTTTCCGCTATCCACATATGGTGTAGCGATTTCCAGCAAGGACAAGATGGAATCCAAATTTCCTGAGCATCGGTGGATTTGCACGCAGATAGCAATAAGCTGCCTTCTCTAGCAATATACCTGCACGCAAACTTGGTTCCTCACTAGAGATACGGAAATAAACATTTGCATCCTCCTTGAATTGTCGCCTTGCCTTGTGCAATTCTGACCACCAAAGTGCACATCTTGTGGCATATCTCTGACCTGAGGCACCTATTTTATGATAAGTTGTAAAAGTTGTTTCGATGGAACACTGAGCCTCCTTTCTTGATTAATCCAGCATAAATAGTGAAAATCCAATCATCTCCTGGACACCAGCATAATGCTTCCAATCCTGGTCAATCTTGTAGTCACTGGATAACAATCAATAATTTGAAAGAGCAAGTTCATAATCACACAACATGAAGGCATAGTCTCCCAATATTCTGATCCGAGACTCTATCGAACTAAATGTGTAGATGGGCCCATTTGGAGGACATGACTGTGACGATTTCTTTTGCTCATCAACCAACAATGAGTTCTGCCCACCAAGCTTTGCATTTTATTTTCAATATAACATTAGCAATGTACTCAGGCTTGCATTTTTTGACATGATCTACCAAACAACACTGGGTCCAAACAACAAACTCCAACTCACACAACCTCTTTACAGTAGCATAAAGGTGTTTGTTATCTTGTTGAGGCATTATGCAAAGGATAATCTCGAGAGGGTTACCATTCTTCTCCACTGATTCTATCATATGTTTAACGACAACTTCAACATTCCCATTTATCTCTGTCACCGGTGGTGCTGCCAAATTAGGGTTCATAAGAACACCATATGTCTTGCACAGTTCTGAAAGTCTGTTAGCAAAGTTTTGAACTGCTTGAGGTGGAACAATTTAGAAAAAATTTATCATACGGTACCAACAAACACTTGGAAGCAACATTCCATTTCCACCGCCTCTGTAAAACCACCCAATCCTTGGGGTTCGAAACTACTGGGATGTCCAGGTAATAGAGCCCATGATTATTGACACATGTACTCTGGCCGACACCTGGGCGCACAGGGTAACTCTATGTGTTTTTTTTTTAAGTTTTGGGGGAAAAATCCCACATGCATGCGGTAATCCGAACTTGAGGCGTTTATATGAGCCAAGAGACACATATTGTATCGATGAAGTGAGTCTGTGGCTTGGGGTGTGGCGTTGGTGTTGGCTTGTGTGTTTGTTGTTGGTGCATGACATGTTATCCTCGGTGTTGAGTATTAGGAGGGTTGGCCCTAGGCCAATATAATCTTTTGCTAAAAATATTGTCAAATTTTTAGCATAAAACTCTGCATAAAGGCAAAGGCCGAGGGGCCATTTTTTTGGCTAAATTTGCCAAAAATAGCTAATAAACCCAACTTTGCATTTACCCCCAAGAGTCAAATTTACCATTTCAAACCAATCCACCATTTTTTGCTAAAAAATGCACCAGAACGCGCTTTGAAGCTCGCGTGCAAGCACTCATATTATGCTTGGTCAGTGTCGGGTGCTTTCCGCCACCTTCACCATGCGTCATGAGCGAACACATATGCCTGAACTAGATAAATATTATTCAGAACACTGATTCCCTATTATATAGGGTTCTAACACACCTCAACATCAAGTATAAAACATGAAGCACCAATCGCGTCGATGATTTCCTCAGAAGACCACTAGTGGAAGCACTCACCACGGTGCTAGACTCTTGCGGCCATGAGACCTCTAGATGGCCCCAACTCTATGAGACAGACCTGAACTTCACCACCACCTACCAAATGTTGGGTGCAAACATAGTTGTCGATAATTTCTATCTTCAAGATGGGTTGTTTTTTCGTCTGGGCCATATCTGTGTTCCATCAAGCGAGTGAGTGAAGATGATCTAGGAATCCCACTACATTTGTGTGGGAGAACACTTCGACATCGAAAAGACAGTGGTGATGCTATAGAAACATTTCTACTGGTCTAATCTCTGACATGAGGTCAGCAAGTATATCAGGGCCTGCACTGCCTGTGCTATTTCCAAACCAACCATTAAGAAACAAGGACTGTACACCTCTCTTCCTACTCCTGACAGGCCATGGGAATCCATCTCAATGGACTACATGTTGGGCCTCCCATCCACCAAGAAGGGAAATGACTATGTTTTTGTGGTTGTTGATCGCTTTTCTAAGATGGTGATTATGGTTTCCTGTAAGAAGAGCATCACAATAGAGGCCAATACCAAGCTCTTCTTTGAATGGGTCTGGGTACATTTTGGACTCCCATAAACCATTGTCTCAAATAGGGACAGTCAATTTCTCAGCACATTCTGGTCGAGCCTCTGGTTACTATTAGACACCAAGATAACCAAATCCATGACCTTCAACACCCAGACATATGACCAAACTAAGGTCATAAATCGAATGGTTGTGCATATACTTCACATGTATAATTCAAAGAACCCTCACACATGGGATGAGAGCCTTCCCTATATAGCTACAACCAAGCCCTGCATAGCTCAACCAACCACAACCCCTTTCAAGTGGGGTTGGGATTCCAACCATTGGGTCCCACAGATGTTGCACTTCCCCTTGCAGTCACCTCGATCAACTCATATCATGTTCCAACTGAAGCTAAAAAAGCCACCTATTTCATTGAGCAAATATAGCACATCCTCCAACAGGTTCAGGATATCCTACATAAGTCCAATGAAAAATACAAACAACGCCATGATCAACATCAGGTGCCACATAATTTTTAGGTGGGAGACAAAGTTTGGTTGCACTTGCAGAAAGAACACTTTACAGGACCCCATTAGAAGCTTCTCCCACTCTGTTATGGGTCGTACACTATCACCAAGTCCGTGGGGAATAATTCTTTTGAGCTCAACATTCCTCCTTTCCTTGGCCTACACCTAGTGTTCAACATGGATCTCCTTTGCCCTTATTTCCCACCATTATTGGACACCTCAGACGTAGAAGAATAGTTGAAACCAATAGAGCTCAACCCTGACTGCATATAATAGGCATCCAACGATCAGATTGGGACACACAGATCAAGGGAACATGACAACAAAGAATCCAGCTTTATCGAGTCGTCAAAGCAGGGCAGCTTCTGCACCAAGGCAAGTGGCTCACCCGAGGCCAAATTCAGCAGAAATTTCCTCATCTGATGGGGGAACTCAACGCAATGGAGACCATTTCTTCCTAATGATGGAGGATTGATCCAAATGGATATCAATGGCCACCCACCTTTTCCAATTGGCTCAAAACAGTTTTCTGGCAATTTTGGCAATTTACTATTTTTAGCAGTTTTCACTTCAAGGGCCATTTTGAGGGCCTAAATGAAGGTTTTTTTTTTTATTGTCTCAACTAAATAATAGAAAAATTCATGAATGAGGCCCGAAAATTAATCTCCTCGACTATACCTTTCCAACGGGCTATCATTTGCCTAAAACAGAGATCGTATGCAAAAGTTATGACCCCAGGAAGTTAATGTACTAACTTACCCAAATGGGGCCCACATGTATTTTGGCGCTTCATCTCCTAGGGTTAGGTATTTGGATATATAGGGTTTTTGGCATTCCTGTTTATTTTAAAATTCCTTCAAAGACTCACTGTAATCATCTTCTTGCAAAGGAGCACATCTATCACATCTCTTCTCAGAGATAAGCCGCTACCATTCCAGCAAGCTTGTTTCCGCTACATTTTACAGTTTCCACTTATTTCATTATTGAATAGAAAACTAGTTTTACTGTATCTCTGTTATTTTTTGTTAAGAATCTGTTAATAATCTGTATTCATTTTGTTCTCCTCATAAAATCTGGATCACTCTATCTCTCCCTTTCCTCTCAAAATCAATCTCACTATCTCTCCACCGCCTCCTCCCTCCCTCTCTCTCTCCACCTCCCTCCCACTATCTCTCCTCTCTCTCTCTGTCATACATATACCCCTCCCCACTTTCTCTACCCCCCTTAATAT
>JZKD02S1685176.1:330300-364563 GCA_000966675.3 Picea glauca | reverse complement strand
CAAAATGGCCCCGGAAGTTAAAACCTGCTAAAAATAGTAAATTGCCAAAATTGCCAGAAAGTCGTTTTGAGCCATTTGGAAAAGGTGGGTGGCCACTAATATCCACCTGGATCAAATAGAAAATAAAAAATATACAATTGGTTACTTCCCAAGTACGATTTTGTGACTTCATTAAGGACTTCATCGAAAAGACAGGACATTATGTTCAGTTTGTCCATGTGGCTCGATGGAAGCAAGAGCAATTTAGAATATGAAAAGATACATTTCCTATTGGTATTGTGTTATCAGTGGTTGATTTTGCTAAGAACTACACCCTTAAATCACAAAATGAGATTCAAAACCAATATTATCACTCAGAGTAGGTCAACATAATGGTACATATCACATACATGCATGGACCAGATGGTAATGAACAAAACAAAGTTATATTGAAAGAGTATCACTTCTACATAAGTGATGATCGATGCCATGACTTAGCCTACATACGACATTTTTTTTCATTTGTTTTACAATCACCTTAAGGAGAAGAACATACAAATTGATCAACATTGGAGTTGGTTAGATGGTTGTATAGGCCAGTTAAAAAATGCTCATGTATTTCAATGGTTGTGTATGTTTCACAAAAAACTAAAGGTACCACACATTTGGAACTATTTTGAGTCCGGGAATGGGAAAGGGGAGAATGATGGAGCAGGTGCATGCATAAAAAGGGTGTTTCTCAGGAAATGAATGAATTTCACAACTAATTCGCTTATTCGAGATGCAAAATCCATTTTTGAATGGTGTTCTTCAATAATGGGAGGGAACAGGAACACATGAAGACCAATCACACAAGAAAGGACATGTACATAGATATTTTTGGGAGGTGGTCGATGTAGATTGATTATAGTGGTATGAATGCAAAACAATTCAGGGAACTCATGGATTCCATTCAGTTAGAACATTAGACAATGGAATAGTTAAAATATGGATGAGAAAACTCTCTTGATTCTATGGTCCATGTAGTAGTAATGAATGTGATGATTGTAAATCGACAAACTAGGTTGATAGTTGGGATCATGTATCACTCCCCATTGGTCAACATATAACTATGGAATTATCCCAATTGGAGGACCAATCAAGTATTTCAGCAGATTATGATCATGTATCAGATCTCATACTGCCAAGTTCGTTGAATACTTCTATTAAATTTTGAATAACTAGAATTAATGTTTTATTATTTGGTCATTAAGTGGACTCGCATTTTGGCACTCCATTTTTTTTAGAGCAAATATATGCAGTGGTTTCACCAAGATATAATGAATGGGGAACTGATTATTGGTTGGCACGATGCTTAGATGGAAATCATACCCTCATGTGATCAGTAACAGTCTCCAAAGGAATTGAATTTCCAATTGGGTCAATGGTTATCAAAGGAGAATATATGACACTGGATGAAAGAACAAAAAAGAAAGGTGGTTAGGCATTTCAAGATTATAAGCCAGGTCAAGTTGTATACCACTTTAAAAACTTGGTTATTGGTACAAACCTCCAACTATAAACAATTCCAAGAAAGAACTCATCAAAGGTACAATACTTCTTTCCTTACTTTGAGCACGGAAAGTTAATGGAGACCATCAATATTAGAATTGATCCCAATGATCTACTTGAATGACCATAGATATGTAAAAGGAATAATTTTGGCTTCATTTTGACTACTATTAAAATATTTGGAATGTTGTTAAAATATACCCTACCTTAAAATATACCCATTTCATGCCTTACCTTTCCAAGCCATACCCTTTCCATTTCATACCTTTCCATGTCATGCCTTGCCTTTCCTTTTCATGCCCTATCTTTCCTTGCCTTTCCATGCCATGCCTTACCTTGCCTTGTCATGCCTTGTCTTTCCTTTCCTTCACTTTCCTTGCAATGCCTTACCTTACCTTTCTTTTCCTTCACTTACCTTTCCTTCACTTCCCTTTTATTCACGTTCCATGCCTTGCCTTTCCTTCACTTTCCTTTCCATTCCTTGTCTTCACTTACCTTGACTTTCCTTCACTTGCCTTGTCTTCACTTTCCATGTCTTTCCTTTCCTTTCCATGACTTGCCTTGCCTTTCCTTCACTTTCCATGACATGCATTTCTTTTCCATGTCATGTCTTTCCTTTCCTTCACTTGCCATGACGTTCCTTTCCCTTCCATGCCATGTCTTGCCTTTCCTTCACTTCCCATGACATGCCTTTCCTTACCTTTCCTTTCCTTCACTTGTCATGTCATGCCATGCCATGCCTTGCCATGACATTCCATGCATTTTCTTTCCATTCCATTCCTTGCCATGCCTTTCCTTGCCTTCACTTGCCATGTCATTATTTTCCTTGTCTTTCCTTGCCTTTCCTTCACTTTCCATGCCATTCCTTTCCATGCCTTTCCATGCCTTACCTTTTCATGCTTTCCAATGCCTTACCTTGCCATGTCATGCCTTGTCTTTATTTTCCTTCACTTTCCTTTCCATATCATGCCTTACCTTACCATGCCATGTCATGCCTTCACTTGTTATGAGATGCCTTGACATTCCAAGCCATACCATGCCTTTTATTCACTTTCCAATCCATGCCTTCCCTTGCCATGCCTTTCCTTTCCTTCACTTTCCATGCCATGCCTTTCCTTAGATTGGCTTACCTTCCCTTGTCTTTCCTTCACTTTCCATGACATGCCTTTTCATGTTTTTCTTTCCATGCCATGTCTTTCCTTGATTTTCCCTCACTTGTCTTCCCATGCCTTCACTTTCCCTTCCATTCCATGACATGCCTTACCATTCCATACCATTACTTTACTTTCCATTCCATGCCTTCACTTTCCTTTCCTTCATTTGCCATGTCATTCCTTTCCATGTCATGCTTTTCCTTGCCTTGCCTTGCCTTCACTTTCCATGCTATGCCATGTATTGCCTTTCCTTTCCATGCCCTTCCATGCCTTTCCATGACATACCTTGCCTTTACATGCCATGCCATGCCTTTCCATGCATTTCCTTGCCATGCCTTTCCATCACTTTCCTTTCCATTCCTTTCCTTGTCTTGTCTTTTCATGTCATGCCTTGCCTTCTGATGAAGGAACATCATAAGCAGCCAGCCAAGAAAGCAACATAAAAGGTGGAAGATCGCTGGAAGACCTCCAGTGCACATTTTTGAAATGTTTTTGAAGCATTAATGTAATGGTTAAAGGGAAGCATACTTGCATATTGTAAACAGATCATGAGCGATTCGCTCTCATCTGTAGAAGGTAGAGGCATTTATGCATAGTTAATGAAAGTAGGTAGGTCGGAATTATAGATTAGATAGTTTAGAGAGTAGGAGGGAAAATAGATATAGACACCCACATCTTTGTATCATTGTATCATTAGAAAATTGACAGAGAGATGGAGAGAAGAACCCATGTACATAAGTTTGAATTAATACATGAAGCTTTGAATCAGACTAATGGTGTTATGATGTTTTCTGTGTATACATGATGAATTGTATGCTGATAGTTGTTTTTTTTTCTCTGTTATGCATTTAATTTGATACTGAGTTGAATGTATGATTTCATATTAAATGTTTGAAGTCTAAGAGAAGAAAGAGAATGAGTTTCAATTATTTCTCTTCATGAGAGAGAATTTCCTGCAAGGAGTGCAGTGAAATCTCTGCAAGGAGTGCATTGAAAAAGGTTCATAGTTTATCTCTGGAAGCTCAGGAGGGATACCGTTGTTCTCATTCCAGTAGAAGTGCAAGTGAAGCACAGGAGTCGTGCAAGGTGTGCCCAGGCTAGCTGAGTCCTTAGGATTTATTAACTAAGGTGGAAGAGAGAAAGATTGTTGTCGCAGAAGGTGCACAGAGTTGAAAGTTCAAATACGTAGAAGTATATGAAGGTCTGCCGCAAGGAGTGTGAGCAGTGGCCCTTTTTCGAGGCTTGAATTTATCAGAGAAAGATCAGAAGGGGTAGCGCCTTTGAAGTGTTTGAAGGAAGGTAGGAAGTGGAATATTTGTGCAAGAGGTCAAATTCCAATGAAGGAACATTGGTTCATTCCATAGAGATTATTGAGGGGAGAATCGAATGGCCAAAATTCTCTATGGAGAACTCATGAAATAGAGAGGACCATAGGATCCAGGAGAGTTGTGGGGAAGATAAGCATTGGACAAATCCATCCTATGAGAGGCAGGATCCAATGTGGACCATTGATCATGACTGTTGAACTGTCGAGATCATTTTTGCATTTTGGGGGTTGTAAGTCCGAAGTGTGGAGGAATCCCTTGGTCGCTTGAACTCTCGAAGTGCAAACTGGATTGTCTTTTGTAAAGGTGAGGAGAAGAATTTTTGGCATTTCGGAATTTCAGAGTTCGTCATTTTGGGGGTCCTGATGACAAGGACTCAGGCCGAGTAGAGAAAAAATCCTGAAGTCGTGAGTTGCGACATAACTTGATGTGAATTTCAGGATTTCGGTAATTTGGGATTGAGAATACCAGAAGTCTTGATGACAAGGATCCCGAGGCATTTATATTGAAAACCCAAAGTCGCAAAACCCAGAAAATCCTTGAAGTGGAATTTTGGCATTTTGGGGATCGGGGTTTCGGCATTCCCATTTACAAGTGTTTCGAGATCGAGAGCTTCGAACTCCTGGTACCAGGAAGTCCAAAATAAAGAGATTTGTTGGATATTAAGAAAGGCTATCGGCCATTGATTCCATAGAAGGCATCGCCTCAGAATTCGGGGTTTCAAATTGATAAGGGGACGAAAGTCGAAGACTGATTCAAGTTCTGAAAGCTGGGAAAGGTGACAAGTGGTAGGAATCCACGTCAGAGACCGAGGATAGTTGAGAGGATAGGTGGTGAGTTTTCATCAATAGTTGGAGTGAGAATCCATTGACTATTTCAGGGTTCGGAGGTTGGAGAGTCAGGAAACCTCACGTCAGGATTCACGAAATCATGAAGTCTGAAACCCCAAAAAGTTGAAAAACATGTTGAGGAGCCAAAAATTGATGAACGTGTCGAGATTCATAAATTCATCACTTTAGGAGACAAGAGATCGGGGTTCCCTGTTCTGGAATTCCCAAAGTCGCGAAACACAATACAGAAGTGGAGGAGGATGTGGCCAAAGACTTTGGCATTTCAACATTTTGGGTTTCAATAGGTGGAAGGGCCGAGAACCTCGACAAAAAGGATCGCAAAATTGCAAAACTCGGAGTCCTTTGTGGCTTGAACAAAGGGGTTGATTTACCCTCGATGTGGTTGTAGTGAATATCCTAAGCAGATCTCGGCCCGAGGACAGGGGGTCTACAAAAATTGTGGTATCAAAGCGTAGAACAATTTCTTTACTTTCTATAGCAGGGGAAAGGAGGAACATTTTCAGCCATGCCACCGAGAAGAAGATACAAACCAATGCCTGATCCAGCAGTGGAAAGAGAAATGCGCGAACTATGTGCTAGGCTTGATGCCATAGAGACAACACAGAGGAACACAATCGACACTAGGGATATCAGTGAGGCTGAAAGTGAAAATTAAGCTGGACATGAAGGAGAAGAAGTTGCAGTCGAAGATGCTGCAGATGAACGCCTATTCAGGGCTAGTGCAAGGATAGGTGCCAGGGAAAAAATGGAGATCCCCATGTATGAAGGGAACCTGGATGTTGAAGAGCTTCTAGACTGGATTAGGGCTCTGGATAAGTACTTCGACTATGAGGATGTCGAAGAAGAATAAGTTCAAGCACGTTGTCACAAGACTTAAAGGGCATGAAACATTATGGTGGGATGAACTGTAGGTTGACAGACGCTGCAAAGGCAAGCAAAAAATCAAGATTTGGGATATAATGGTTGCAAAGATGAAATCCAAATTCATACCCCAGGATTATCAAATTACTTTATTTCAGAGGATGCAGAACTTGAGACAGAAGCTGATGACAGTGAAAGAGTACACTGAAGAATTCTACAAGATCAACATTAGGGAAGGTCATCGGGAGAGCGATGATGAAAAGGTTTCCAGGTACATGAATGGTCTATGATGTGACATTCAAGACGATATGAGCATGATGATCATTAGGAATGAAGAGGATGCTTATCAGATGGCTCTGAAAGCTAAAGAGAAGCTGAGCCAAAAACAAGGTCAAAGAGGCTGAGGCAGAAGTCAATCCAGAGGCAAAGCAATTGCACAAGATAGAACTCAGAAATCTAAAGAAGAAGAGAAGAAACCTCAAACCCAAGCTGAGAAAGGGGGAAGCTCACAAAGAGGACAGTATGCTGATAGAAATACTTTTCCTCGTACTAGAGGAAGAGGAAGAGGCCGAGGAGGTGAAGTGAAATGTTTTGTTTTTGGGAAAAACAAACATAAATCTTATGAGTATCTAGATAGGAAGAAAGAAGGTGGTGAAACTCACATTTCCAAAGCACAAGGATGGAATGTTGAGGCAGAAGATGTTGAGGGCAGAAGATCCTTGATGATGAGGAAAGTTCTCTTAACGTCGGAGAAGGAGGCAGAGAACCCAGCCCAAAGGAACAGACTTTTTTGGACTGCTTGCAAGACCAAAGACAGGGTATGCAAGGTTATAGTGGACAGCGATAGCACATACAATCTCATTTCTATAGAGATGGTAGAAAAATTGGAGCTAGAGACTATTGTACATCCGAGCCCATACAGAGTCTCATGGATACAAAAAGGACATCAGGTAAATGTCACTAAACAGTGTTTAGTTGAATTTAAAATAGGAGGATATAAGGATGAAATATTATGCGAAGCCATTACCATAGATGTTTGTCATCTATTGCTGGGTACACCATGGAAATATGACATAAATGTGATTCATGATGGGAGAAAGAACACATACACCCTGGAGAAGAATGGGAGGACACACATGTTGCTGTCGATTAAGGATAAAGAAGTAAAAACAGAGACAAGCAACACTATACTTCTCATGAGTGGGAAGGAACTTCTTAATCAGGTTAAGAAGAAGGAATACACACAATTTATTGTGGTCAGGAAGCCTAGAATTGTTTTGACCAGTACACGAGTGGATGATTTACCAGAGGAAATCCAGGAGTTGCTGGAAGGGTTTGCTGATATAGTAGTGGACGAACTACCTTGTTCATTACCACCTATCAGAAGTATAATTCATCACATCGATCTTATACCTAGAGCCAGTTTACCAAACAAATAAGTGTACAGGTTGACACCGCAAGAGAATGAAGAAGTCAAGAGACAAGTCCAGGACTTAATGGACAAAAGATTGGTTAGAGAGAGCTTAAGTGCATGCATTGTTCCAACAGTACTCAGCCCAAAGATAGATGGAGGCTAGAGGATGTGTACAGACTCAAGGGAAATCAATAAGATTACCATCATATATAGATTTCCATTACCAAGGATGGATGATTTGATGGATTGCTTGAGTGGAGCAAAGTTTTTTTCAAAGATTGATTTGAAAAGCAAATATCATCAAATCTGAATGAGAGAAGGTGATGAATGGAAGACAACATTCAAGACAAATGAGGGGATGTATGAATGTCTTATTATTCTATTTGGCTTAAAAAATGTTCCCAGTACTTTCATGAGATTGCTGAATGAAGTCTTGAAGGATTTCATAGGAAAATTCGTCATTGTTATATTGATTTTCAGCAAAACAGAAGAAGAACACTTGAAGCATTTAGCTACAGTTATGAGGATATTGTAGCAAGAAAAATTGTTGATAAATATGAAGAAATCGACATTTATGAGGACATAACTCATTTATTTGGGTTTTGTTATCTTTGAAAATGAGTTGAAGATAGATCCGAAAAAGGTGAATGCAATTAATAATTGGCCATCGCCAAAAAGTGTGTTTGAAGTTCGAAGCTTCCATGGTTTAGCTAGTTTCTACAGGAAATTCATTCGAAATTTTAGTGGGATTAGCGCACCTATGATGGAAACAATGAAGAAAAGAAAAAAATATTTTCACTGGACAGAGGAAGCAGAGAAGAGTTTCAATCTGCTGAAGGAGAAGATCACTGAGCAGCCAATATTTTTGTTGCCAAATTTCAGTAGGATGTTCTAGGTCAAGTGTGACGCTAGTGGATATGCAATTGGAGCAGTCTTGAGCCAGGATGAAAGGTCGGTCGCATACTTCAATGAGAAATTGAATGAAGCAAAGGTCAAATAATAAACATATGACAAAGAATTATATGTTGTCATACAAGTGCTGAAGAAATGGAGACATTATTTGGTTCCTAAAGAGTTTTTTTTGTACAATAATAATCATTCTTTACACTTCGTGACTCAACAAGAGAAGTTGAACCAAAAACATGTTAAATGGGTTGAATACATGCATAATTTAACTTTTGTAATCAAGCATATTTTTGGAACTACTAACAAAGTTGTTGATGCTTTGAGTAGGAAATGTTTGCTTATGCAGGAATTTAGAGTCAAAACTTTGGGTTTTGATAACCTCAAAGAAATGTACAGAGATGAACCAGATTTTAAAGAGGCATATGAGGCATCTGAGAATCTAATTCTCAGGGACAAAAGCCAATGGACCGAATATATGATCCAGGATAGATTATTATTCAAGGGCAACAAGTTATGTATTCCAAAATGCTCCATGAGGGAGAATCTGTTGAAAGAAAAACATAGTGGAGGATTGGTCGGTCATTTTGGTCATGAAAAAACATTCTCAAAGTTGAATGGCACATATTTTTGGCCAGGGATGAGGAGAGATGTTAAGAAATTTGTGGACAGATGTAGGATTTGTCAACACACAAAAGGAAAAAGGGAAAACATAGGGTTATACCAGCCATTACCCATACCAGAGAGGCAGTGGGATGCAGTGAGCATGGATTTCATATTGGGACTACCAAGGACAGAAAGAGGATTTGATTCAATCTTTGTGGTGGTAGACAGATTTTCAAAAATGGCGCATTTCATACCATGCCAGAAAACCAACGACACAACTCATATTGCAAACCTGTTTTTCAAAGAAGTCATCAGACTTCACGGTTTTCCAAGAAGTATAGTTTTAGATCAGGATACCAAGTTTGTGGGACATTTCTAGAGGACTTTATGGAAGAAGTTGCAGACAAGTTTGTATTTTAGCTCAGCGTATCATATTCAGACGGATGGGCAGACAGAAGTTGTCAACCGGAGCTTGGGAGATTTGCTGAGGAGCCTAGTGATTGAACACCACAATCAGTGGGACCACATTCTACCATAGGTGGAATTTTCTTATAATGATTCACTCAACAGAAGAACAGGGCAGAGTCCATTCCAGATTGTATATGGAATGTAGCCAAGGGGAGTTTCTGAATTGAAAATTTCGGAACAAAATGAATTCAGAAGTGCTAGTGCAGAGGATTTTGCAAAAGCGATGAAGGAGATTCACAGCAGAGTCAAGGAACGATTGCAAAGTTCGATTCAAGAATACAAGCGCAGAGTAGATCAACACAGGCGAGAACTTCAATTTGAAGTTGGTGATCTGATTCTTGCACATCTAAGGAAGGAATGTTTTCCAAGAGGAACATATAACAAATTGAAAATGAAAAAGATCAGACCATGCAAGGTCTTGAAGAAATTTGGGAAAAACGCATATGAGATTGAATTACCCGATGGGATCAGAATCACACTGATATTCAATATTTTGAATTTGTACCCTTACAAAGATGGAGAATCAGGAGCAGAGGATGAACAGACAGAGGTTCAATGGACAAAGAAAATGCCTATAGCTGAAAAATCGCAGATAGAAAGCATAATTGACAAGAGAGTCAGCAAAAAGACCATAAGGAAGGAGTATTTTGAATACTTGGTCAAGTGGAAGGGACATCTAGTTGAAGATGCCAGCTAGGAAAATGAAGAAGAAATTCATAAGCATGGACATACCATGCAAGAGCTCATGAACATGAGTTCATGAAAATTTTCAAGCGAGGAAGTATGATGCAGGAGCATCGTAAGCAACCAACCAAGTAAGCAACATAAAAGGCGGAAGATAGTTGGAACACCTCCAACACATGTTTTTGAAATATTTTTTAAGAATTAATGTAATGGTTAAAGGGGAGCGTACTTGCATATTGTAAATAGATCATGACTGATTCGATATCATCTGTAGAAGGTAGAGGCATTTATGCATAGTTAATGAAAGTAGGTAGGTATGAATTATAGATTAGACAGTTTAGAGAGCAGGAGGGAAAATAGATATAGAAACCCTCATCTTTGTATCATTGTATCATTAGAAAATTAACATAGAGCTTTACCAGAGAGCTAGAGAGAAGAACCCATGTACAAAATCTTGAATTAATACATGGATCATTGAATCAAAGTCATGGTGTTATGATGTTTTTTGTGTATACATGTTGAATGGTATGCTGATAGTTGTTTTATTCTCTCTATTATTCATTTACTTTGATACTGAGTTGAATGTATTATTTCATATTAAATGTTTGAAGTCTGAGAGAAGAAAGAGAATGGGTTTCAATTGTTTCTCTTCCTGAGAGAGAATTTCCTGCAAGGAGTGAAGTGAAATGTTTGCAAGGAGTGCATTGAAAAAGGTTCAGAGTTTATCTCTGGAAGCTCAGGAGGGATATCGTTGTTCTCATTCCAGCAGAAGTGCAAGTGAAGAAAAGGATCCATGCAAGGCATGCCCAGGCTAGTTGAGTCCTTAAGAGTTATTAACTAAGGTGGAAGAGAGAAATATTGTTGTCACAGAAGGTGCACAGAGTTGAGAGTTCAAATACGCAAAATTATTTGAAGGTCTACCACAAGGAGTGCGAGCAGAGGCCCTTTTTCGAGGCTTGAATTTATCAAGAAAAGATCAGAAGGGGTAGTGCCTTTGAAGTGTTTGAAGGAAGGTAGGAAGCGAAATATTCATGCAGGAGGTTAAATTCTAGTGAAGGAACATTGGTTCGTTCCATAGATATTCTTGAGGGGAGAATCAAATGACCGAAATTCTCTGTGGATAACTCACGAAATAGCGAGGACTGTAGGATCCAAGAGAGCTAAGGGGAAGATAAGCATTGGATGATTCCATCCTTAAAGAGGCAGGATCCAATGTGGACCATTGATCATGGTTGTTGAACCGTCGAGATCATTTCGGCACTTTGGGGGTTGTAAGTTCGAAGTGTGGATGAAGCCCTTGGTTGCTTGAACTCCCGAAGCACGAACTAGATTTTCATGTGTAAAGGCAAGGAGCATAATTTTCGGTCTTTCAAAATTTCAATGTTCATCATTTCGGGGGTCCTGATGACAAGGAGTCAGGCCTGGCAGAGAATAAATCCCGAAGTCGTGAGTTGTGATAGAACTTGTTGTGAATTTCATGATTTTGGTAATTCAGGATTCAGAATACCGGAAGTCCTGATGACAAGGAGCCTGGGGCCTTTATATTGAAAAACCTGGAGTTGCGAAACCCGAACAATCCTTGAAGTGGCATTTCATCATTTCAGAGATCTGGGTTTCGGCATGCCCATTGACAAGTGTTTCGGGATCGAGAGTTTCAAACTCTCGGTACCAGGAAGTCCAAAATAAAGAGAGTCGTTGGATCTTAAGGAAGGCTATCAACCATTGATTCCATAGAAAGCATCGCTTCAGAATTTGGGGTTTCAAAGTGATAAGGGAACAATAGTTGACGACTGATTCAAGTTTCGAAAGCTGGGAAAGGTGACAAGTGGCAAGAATCCACGTCAGAGACCGAGGATAGCTGAGAGGATAGGTGGTGAGTTTTTGTCAATAGTCGGAGTCCTACTCCATTGACTATTTCGGGGTTCAAAGGTTGGAGAGTCAAGAAACCTCACATTAGGATTCACAAAATCGCGAAGTTCGAAACCCTGAAAAGGTGAAAAACCCATTGAGGAGCCAAAAATTGATGAACATGTAGGGAATCGATAATTTGACACTTTAGGAGACAAGAGATCGGGGTTCCCTATTCTGGAATTCCCAAAGTCACGAAATGCAATACAGAAGGAGAGGAGGACATGGCCAAAGACTTCGGCGTTTCGGCATTTCAGGTTTCAGCAGGTGGAAGGGCCGAGAACCATGACAACAGGGATCGTGAAATAACGAAACCCAAAGTCCTTTATGGCTTGAACAAAGGGGTTGATTTATCCTTGGCGTGGTTGTAGTGAAGATCCTGAGTGGATCTCTCCTGAGGGAAGGGGGTCTTCCACACCTTCATTTTCCTTCACTTGTCATGCCATTCCTTCACTTTCCATTCCATCTCATGCCTTGCCTTTCCATGCCATGTTATGCCTTCACTTTCCATGATATGCCTTGTCATTCCTTTCCTTTCCTTGTCATGCCATCCCATGCCTTGACTTTTCATACCATTCCATTCCTTTCAATGCCATGTCTTTCCATGCCATGACTTGCCTTTCCATGTCATGCCATGCTTTTCCATGACATGCCATGCATTGTCTTGCCATTCTTTTCCTTGCCTTCACTTGCCATGCCATGTCTTTCCTTTTTTTTCTTTCACTTTCAATGACATGCCTTGCCATTCCATGACATCTCGTTCCATGCCATGCCATGCCATGCATTTCCTTGCCATGCTTTGTGTTTCCTTCACTTTCCATGCCATGACCTGCCTTGCCATGTGTTGGGCTATATATATGCACTATTAATTCCCACATTTAATTATCAACTAGGGCTTGTAAGCTTCAAGGTGCAGGCGTAGGAAACGTAGAATCAGAGCCTAGTCTAGCATAATATAAAGACGACAAACAATCTTCAAACCCACACTGCAACACATTAACACTAAGGATTCATCACTGGGACATAGGAATACTTAGTGCTATAAAGGCTTAGATCACAGTCTTTCATGCACTTAGGGTGATGTTCGTGTGATTAATCGTGGGTATCTTACTTAAGTTTCTTTTCCTTTAATGGATTCCAGTAGTGGTTAGCTAAGCTACAAGAAAACTCAATCAAAGAAAACTAGATTAAATATTATGAAGACAATCTGAAAATGACTTGTAAACAAATGAAACTAAAACACAAAGACAATTCTTCAAATGGGTACAACAACAATGATGAAATCTACCTAACAGAATAATGGATCTATTGAATGAATGAAGATATGTAACAATGATCTATATAAAGAGGAACAAATGGAAGGAAATGCACTCTATGTTTTCTGCGTTCGATGGATTGCAGATGTGATAAAATCTTCTAATTAATTCCAAGAATAGAATTTTAGAGTGAAAGTAGAGGAATATAAGAAGAATGGTTTTAACTCTTTGTGTTTTATATATTATTGGACTAATTAGAACAATTCACAAAGAATTATTGAGAGCTAGAATGGAAATGATCTACCTCTGTAACCAATCTCGAAACAACTCAAATCTGGGCACAATTGATTAGAGAGGGTTTATGTTTATGGATGTAATGTTGGGTATGATGGAATTGAGTTCTTGTGAATGTAATTTGATGTATGGTTTAATTGATTTGTATGAAGAAAATGGAGGCATGGTTATGAGAAAGAATATCAATGGGATAACAACGAATTGGAAGAGGGAATCATGATCAAAGTGTAGTGAGTTTGGAAAAATGACATGGTTGTAAGTTGCAATGATGATTTGGGAAATGAAATCAATAGAAACAAAGTATTTAGAATAGAGATATGAAACCTCATGTGAAGGTGTGTGGAGACATAATTTGGAGTGATCTTGAACATGTACTCATACTCTAAAATCAAATTGCACATACTGCTGGAAATAAGTGTGTTAGAACCTAATAAACATGAAATAGAGAAACGAAAGAAGGAAGTGGTAAATACAATGGAAGAGATGGAACATTATTTCATACACTTGAAGAATCAATCATGAGTATTTAATGAACCTGAATTCATAAAACTAAATCAAATTGCAATCACACAAATGATGAACTGAAATTAAAATCTAAGTAAGCTTGAAATGTAATTAACTAAATCCTAATTATGATGCAAATTAAATAATAAACAAGACCAACACATACCATGTTGAGGGGGACCTACCTCACCTAGCATGTGTGGTTAGAGAGGCTTACAGAACCAAGGAGTAATCACGCTCAATGACTCATAACATCAACACTTCCTTATTCAATTCAAATTCAGAAATTTACAACACCTTTTTTATGGATCCAAATCCCTCCATATGATAACATACTAGCATAATGATGATAATCATTCTTCCCATTCCCTCAGTCTCATGAGGATTATTTATACATGAAGAATCATTGAGGAGTGGATGGGACCGAATCCCAAAACTCTGATTTCAAAATTTACAATTTTAGATAAAATCCTCAAAAATCTAGGTTTTATTGCAATTTGGGCAGATTCGAGTTAGTCCCCACCCATATATTCCAAACCAATTCTAATTTTGAAAAATGGCCCTCGCCTTACTCAATTTTCCATATTCTAGAAAAAACCCAGTTTGTAGAATTTCTAGATCTGATGCCATATGCATGGAAATCGAGGCACAAGTTGGCAGTTTGAGATTTTCACTAATTTTAGCAGAATCATTCCCCCTAATATGGAGGTCCACATGTGTGATTTGGGTGAATTATGTCTCACGTGTTCACATGTAAACGTGGCCCTGGACAAAACCCATGTACCCGATTTTCCTTTAGAAGATTTCCAAAATTTTGAATTATTTCTAGTACCGGATTAACAAAGTTGGTATCGGATTAGAACAATTAGTACCATAATCTTGTAGGTAGGGGTTTAGTACTGGATGAACAAAGTCACAACTATGGTTATTGGACCAACGCGATGGTAGTAATAGATGGAGCTAGTAACAGAATAGGCGCAATCTGGTATCGGATGAAGCTGGTACCAGAAGAGGCAGAAAGCTGGTACCGGATGAACGCAAAGGTAGTACCGAACCACTACAAAGTATTGGATGACATGGAGTGTGGGTACTAGAAGACTCCACAGGTTACAGTTGACTGTAGAACCTTCTCGTACCATATGATTTGGAGTATCGGATGACCTACAATGAGAGTACTGGAACAAGAACAATACAGGTACCAGAACAGGGGCAGTACATATACCAGAACCTGAACAGTACATAACATGTTGCTTGGACATAGAAACATAGGATTAAACCATCATCGACAAAACTATTGTATAATCATATTTTTAATCACTAAAAATATGTAAAATTGTGTATTAACCACATAGGATGAATAACAAGAGATAATGGAGGTTTATGGTGTAATTAACGATATATTATTGACGAAATGCATGGAGCAGGTGTAATGATAAGTGTACTTGTATGACGGAAAGTATGACAAAAATAGAGCTCAACACACCCCCAAACCCAAGGATTTGCATGTCCTCATGCAAAGAAGGTGAAGAACTTATGTTACTCTACTTATAGATTTATGTAACATTGTTTCTTTTGTGTAAGTGTTGGTTCTTGTGGAATGACACTTTGGAAACTGCCACAGATTGATTTCAAACAGAGAAACAAAATTACCATAAAAATGGAGGACAAGTAGTGGATCAAGTATCAGAGTGATGGTGAATGGTGTGCATATGGAGAAAGGTTTATACAATATTGGTGATTGTGGCCGTATGAACTTGGGCATCAATTTTAAGACCAATATTTACTTTGTGGT
Source organism: Picea glauca (assembly GCA_000966675.3). Taxonomy (NCBI): domain Eukaryota; kingdom Viridiplantae; phylum Streptophyta; class Pinopsida; order Pinales; family Pinaceae; genus Picea; species Picea glauca. The sequence continues at coordinate 349,013 of JZKD02S1685176.1, read as the reverse complement.
TCTTTTCTTGGATAGGCAACAATGACTTCATCCTCTTTGACATGAATTAATAATGCTTTATGATGTATGAAGAGAAGACACTATAGATGTTTCTTTGTATTTGTATACCACATATTTTATTTTCATTACTTGGTCCTATCATCAAAGTATATTGTTCATTATGACAAGTGGAGTGAAGATGGAGGGTTTGATGAGTAGTTGTGATAATGCATAGTGGAGTGTGGAGTGGGTAATACTGGTTATGCATCATGTTTTTTAAGTTTTTGGTCAATTAAAAATATTTGTACCAGTTTTACCTCAAGTTACCCTTTCTTTGAATTCTAATGCATGTTGAAGTGTAAACTATGCAGAACAGGACGAAATGTCTGCAAAACCATGATGTAGACTGTTGAAATTTGAAGATGAAGTGGGGCAAGGCTATGAACTCATGGATATCTAAGAGAGAGCATTGATGAATGTTGATCTACTGAGATTACTTATGTCTCTCTCTCCCCCACACCCGCTGGTTTGCATGCCCTCATGCAAACTGTTATTAGCATCCTAGATTGTTGCAAGTTGAAAGAGGACTATGTGCAACCAATGCATGTTGACTGAAGGAGGGAAATGAAGTATGCCAGAGCTAAAAGCTACTGAAAATATCCTGCAAAAAGTACCCTCAAAAAATATTTAAATTTCTTTATTGTTGGTACAGGAACCTATTGGTTTCTGTACCAACAGTACCAGAACAGAAAAATCTAAAAGAAATTAAACTAATATTGTTATTATGAGAGAAGAAATATACATTGATTCCATTCTTAAAGAAACAACCAAAAATTAAACTTTATGCGGGCTTGTAAATTCGGAAATGAAATTTATTTTTAAATATTACAAGCATAAAGGACATTTCTAAATTACTTATTGCATACGATTTCATCAATCATTAACAGTTGTATGCTCAAGAAACCATGCGAATTATGATGTGGGATTTTTCCTCTCATCCTTGAATAGGAAAACATGAGGAGATAAGTGGTCTTTGATAAATGAGAAATCGATAGGAAACCAGTCATCCCTGTTTAATTTTTCAGAGAATTTCTGTCATTCAAGTGATATTGATAAAGTTTGCATTTGAGTTTATTAGACTCCTCCACTTATGGGTCCCACCTCTAGGAGAATGAAATCCTAGGTATGAATGATGGGGTCTTAAGACCATCTTATGGACATTCTCAAATGGAAATTAGACGAGGTTCATTAGCCTTTTGTTCAACCATGCATGCTTCTTCTTAACGATTTACAAAAGTATATTGTTCATACAGACAAATATAGATTAGGCATAATGAAAGACATCAAAATCAGAACCCGTTTCTAACAAGCTTGTTCAATACTCTAATGGGGTAATTTTTACATCTAAGAAATATCCTTCCCAGGTAGAATGCCCCATTGCCCATGAGCTTGTTCAGTACCCTGATGGGTTTGCCTAGTTATACAACAGATTGATACCCACTGCCAGCAGACATGTTCAGTATTCCGATGGGTTAGCCTCTTACACCCATTTTCCATCAAAGGATCTTGTCCCAATCTTTACCCTTAAGATAAAATGTATAGATTTCTTTCGTATAGGTGAATGTGGGAGCATCTTTGAAAACCTTTTTATAGGATGGGATGGTATTGGGTTGAAAGATATTTTATAGATTTCCCATAGAAGTTTGTTCGTATGAAAAATAGACTTATGTATCAAGATTAGTCGAAAGACATATCATGGTCAAACTTACTTAATGTGTGGTGGATGAGGCCATGAGAGAATGACCTAAAAGTGCCTCTAGTCCCCAAGTCCTCTTCTTCGTATAAGATTGTGTTCCCTCACAAGTAGATGTTTCATTCACTCTCCTAGTACTATTTAATAAGAATTCTTGAATAACAAGTTATGATATGAAACTAGGATGTACAAGTACCTATGGGCATCATTATGCAGACCTTAAAGATTTTGTAAATCCCCATAATATTGTAAAGATTAGGCTTATGAGCAACTGTTATTATTAACAGTCAGAAATATGCATTTAATAATAATAAGAAATATCTTAAGTTGTTTTGGTTTTTGATGTTAGATCACCAATATTATCTTCATCTCATTTTATTTATTTGAAAAGAATCATGAAAAGATGTTGCATTTATTTAGAACTAGGTTAAATAATATGCAAATTTTACTCTATCCTACCTAAGAACAAGAAATTATATTTCACGTGTAAGAATATTTCCAATGTAACCATGTGCATAACAGGAGTAGAAATACATTCATACTCAGGTTTGAAAGAGAAGCTTTAATGTGTACCAGAGTATGAAGAGCCAGTTGTTTTGGTGATGATGTGAAGAGTTGTTGAAGAAGAGAGTGGTGGTTCAATCTGGTTGTCATTTGGAACCAATGTTTGATATAGTCATGATGTTCCTCGTTCACTTGTTTGTTTATACCACTCGTTATATCTCCCTCTATCATCCCAGGAAGATCATCTTCTTTCAAATAACTGGTCTCATTAGTGCATGGAGGATCTTTAGAAAGGCATATCAAAAACTCCTCGATCTTGGGTTCTAATGGTGGCTCTCCATCGAATGTCATCCATGATTCTTCGATCTCCTTGATAGATTGGCAAAGGGAATCAAAGGATACTTCTATATATTCTTATGGATGTGGAGCGACATTTAAATTCTTGACTATTGTCAAGATTTCTTCTTCCTGAGAGGCCGAGATTGAGATACCAGCTGTTGCTAGTATTTGAGAGGGTTCTGTTAAACTCCATATCATCTTTGAATTCTTGTTGTTGGTTTATGGGTCCTGTTTCACACATCGGTTAGTGTAGAGGGGGGGTTCTTACAGTGCCTAATTTGTTTTTAAAAACCCTTAAAAAATAAAAAGAAGAAAACTAAAATAAAATGTAAGCAAACCAATTATATAATCGAAGCATCACCGTGATACTAGGACCTTGCTGTCACCAAGTTATTTGTTTACACAAGTTAGCTTCTCTTCTCATATATATAAAAAAATTGGCTAATGCTAATAAAACACAAATTCTAACTACTAAAAGGAAGAGGCCAACCCAACTTTGGAGTAACCCCACCAAAGTGGATGCATGGGCTCTTCCCTCACGTCTTACTGTCTTCTCTCCACCCTTAGGTCATCCTTAAAAGCACACCACACTTGCATGAAAAGAAACACGCTTGCATGAAAAGAAACACACTTGCATGAAAGTAACACTCAAGGATTTGGAGAAATAAAAACAACCTACCTATGCTCTAATCCCTTTAGCACCTCCCCGACAACAACGCCAAAATGTTGGGCTATATATATGCATTATTAATTCCCACATTTAATTATCAATCGGGGATCGTAAGTTTCGAGGTGTAGGAGTAGGAAACACAGGATCACAACCAAGTCTAGCCTAATCTAAACCCAAAAAACAATCTTCAAACCCACACTGCAACAAATTAACACTAAGGATTCATCACTGGGATGTAGGAATACTTAGTGCTATAAAGTATTAGATCACAGTCTTTCATGCACTCAGGGTGATTTTTGTGTGATTAATCATGGGTAGCTTACTTAACTTTCTTGTCCTTCAATGGATTCTATTAGTGGTTAGCTAAGCTACAAGAAAACTAAATCAAATCAAACTAGATTAAAAGATTATGAAGACAATCTGAAAATGACTTGTAAACAAATAAAACTAAAACTCCAAGACAATTCTTCAAATGGGTACAACAACAATGATGAAATCTACCTAACAGAATAATGGATCTATTGAATGAATGAAAATATGTAACAATGATCTATATAAAGAGGAATAGATGGAAGGAAATGCACTCTGTGTTTTCCATGTTCGATGGATTGCAGATGTGATCAAATCTTCTAATTAATTCCAAGAACAAAATTTTAGAGTGAAAGTAGAGGAATATCAGAAGAATGGTTTTAAATCTTTGTGTTTTATATATTATTGGACTAATGAGAACAATTCACAAAGAATTATTGAGAGCTATAATGGAAATGATCTACCTCTGTAACCAATCTCGAAACAACTCAAATCTGGGCGCAATTGATTAGAGAGGATTTATGTTTATGGATGTAATGTTGGGTATGATGGAATTGATTTCTTGTGAATGTAAGTTGGTGTATGGTTTAATTGATTTGTATGAAGAAAATGGAGGTGTGGTTATGAGAGATAATAGCAATGGGATAGCAACGAATTGGAAGAGGGAATCATGGTGAAAGTGTAGTGAGTTTGGAAAAATGACATGGTTGTAAGTTGCAATGATGATTTGGGAAATGCAATTAGTAGAAATAGAGTATTTAGAACAGAGATATGAAACCCGATGTGAATGTGCATGGAGACAGAATTTGGGGTGATCTTGAACATGTACTCATACTCTGAAATCAAATTGCACATATTGTTAGAACAAAACCTAATACTTATACATGTACTCATACTTAGAACTTAATAAACATGAAACAGAGCAGCGAAAGAAGGAAGTGGTAAATATAATGGAAGAGATGGAACATTATTGCATACACTTGAAAAATCAATCATGAGTATTTAATGAACCAGAATTCATAAAACTAAATCAAATTGCAATCACACAAAGGATGAATTGAAATTAGAATGTAAGTAAGCTAGAAATGCAAATAACTAAATCCTAATTACTATGCAAATTAGATAATAAACAAGACCAACACATACCAGGCTGAGGGGGCCTTACCCCACCTAGCATGTGTGGCTAGAGAGGCTTACAGAACCAAGGAGTAATCACGCTCAATGACTCATAACATCAACACTTATTCAATTCAAATTCAGAAATTTACAACACCTTTCTTATGGATCCAAATCTCTCGATATGAGAACATACTAGCATAATGATGATAATCATTTTTACCCTTCCCTCAGTCTCATGAGGCTTATTTATACATGAAGAATCATTTAGGAGTGGATGGGACCAAATCCCAAAGCTTTGATTTCAAAATTTACAATTTTATAAAAAATCCTCAAAAATCTGGGTTTTATTGCAATCTGGGCAAATTCAAGTTAGTCCCCCACCCATATCTTCCAAACCAATTCCAATTTTGAAAAAATTCAATTATCTTACTCAATTTTCCATATTCTAGACAAAACCCAGTTCATAGAATTTCTAGATTAGATGCCATCTGCACGAAAATCGAGGTGCAAGTTGGGAGTTTGAGATTTTCACTAATTTTAGCAAAACCATTCCCCCTGAGCTGGAGGTCCACACGTGTGAGATGGGTGTATTATTCCTCACATTTCCACATGTAAATGTGGCCCTTGACAAAACCCATGTACTCGTTTTTCCTCTAGAAGCTTTCCAAAATTTTGAATTATTTCTAGTACCGGATTAGCATAGTTGGTACCGGATTAGAACAATTGGTACTAGATTATAACAGTTAGTACCAGAATATTGTAGGAAGGGGTTTAGTACCGTATGAACACACTCAAAAATATGGGTATGGGACCAATGCGATGGTAGTATTGGATGGAGCTAGTACCGAAATAGGCGCAATCTGGTACTGGATTAAGCTGGTACCGGAAGAGGCAGAGAGTTGGTACCAGATGAACACAAAGGTAGTACCGGACCACTATAGAGTATTGGATTACATGGAGTGTGGGTACCAGAAGACTGTGCAGGTACCGATTGACTGTAGAACCTTCTGGAACCAAATGACTTGGAGTATCAGATGACTTGCAATGCGAGTACCGGAACAAGAACAATACAGGTACCAGAACAGGGACAATGCATATACCGGAACCTGAACAATACATAACATGTTTCTTGGACATAGAAACATAGGATTAAACCATGATCGAAAAAACTATTGTATAATCATCTTTTTAATCACTAAAAATATGGAAAATTATGTATTAACCACATAGGATGAATACCAAGAGATAATGGAGGTTTATGGTGTAATTAGCAATATATTATTGATGAAATGCATGGAGAAGGTGTAATGATAATTGTATTTGTATGATGGAAAGTATGACAAAATTGGATCTCAACACACCCCCAAACCCAAGGATTTGCATGTCCTCATGCAGACAAGGTGAAGAACTTATGATACTTTGCTTATAGATTTATGTGACATTGCTTATTTTGTGTATGTGTTGGTTCTTGTGGAATGACACTTTGGAAACTGCCACAGATTGATTTCAAACAAAGAAACAAAATTATCATAAAAATGGAGGACAAGTAGTGGATGAGGTATCAAAGTGATGGTGAATGGTGTGCATATGGAGAATGGTTTATAAAATATTGGTGATGGTGGCCGTATGAAATTGGGCATCAATTTTAAGACCAATATTTACTTTGTGGTTCTTTGCTTGGATAGGCAACAATGACTTCATCCTCTTTGACACGACTTAGGAATTCTTTATGATGTATGAAGAGAAGACACTATAGATGTTGCTTTGTATTTGTATACCACATATTTCATTTTCATTACTTGGTCCTATCATCAAAGTATATTGGTCATTATGACAAGTGGAGTGAATATGGAGGGTTTACTAAGTAGTTGTGATAATGCATAGTGGAGTTTGGAGTGGGTAATAGTAGTTATGCATCATGTTTTTGAAGTTTTTAGTCAATTAAAAAGATTTGTACCAATTTTACCTCAAGTTACCCTTTCTTTGAATTCTAATGCATGTTGAAGTGTAAACTATGCAGAACAGGACAAAATGCCTGCAAAACCATGATGTAGACTGTTGAAATTTGAAGATAAAGTGGGGCAAGGTTGTGAACTCATGGATATCTAAGAGAGAGGATTGATGAATGTTGATCTACTGAGATTCCTTATGTCTCTCTGTCCCCCATGCCTGCTAGTTGGGATGCCCTCATGCAAACTCTTATTAGCATACCAGATTGTTGCAAGCTGAAAGAGGACTATGTGCAATCGATTCATGTTGACTGAAAGAGGGAAATGAAGTATGGGAAAGCTAAAAGATGCTGAAAATATCTTGCAAAAGGTACCCTCGAAAAATATTTAAATTTTTGTACTGTTGGTATAGGAACCTACTGGTTTTTGTACCAAGAGTACCCAAACAAAAAAATCTAAAAGAAATTAAACCAATGTTGTTATTATGAGAGAATAAATATACATTGATGCCATGCTTAAAGAAACAACCAAAAATTAAACTTTATGGATGCTTGTAAATTCAGAAATGAAATTTATTTTAAAATATTACAAGCATAAAGGAAATTTCTAAATTACTTATTACATACGATTTCATCAATCATTAACACTTGTTTGCTCAAGAAACCATGTGAATTATGATGTGGGATTTTTCCTCTCATCCTTGAACAACAAAACATGAGGAGATAAGTGGTCTTTGATAAATGAGAAACCGATAGGAAACCAATCATCCCTGTTTGATTTTTCAGAGAATTTATGCCATTCAAGTGATATTGATAAAGTTTGCATTTGAGTTTATTAGACTCCTCCACTTATGGGTCCCACCTCTAGGAAAATGAAATCCTAGGTATGAATGATGGGGTATTAAGACCGTCTTACGGACATTCTCAAATGGAAATTAGATTAGGTTCATTAGCCTTTTGTTCAACCATGCATGCTTCTTCTTAATGATTTACAAAATTATATTGTTCATACAGACAAATATAGATTAGGCATAATGAAATACATCAAAATTAGAACCCATTGACAACAAGCATGTTCGGTACTCTAATGGGGTAATTTTGACATCTAATAAATATCTTTCTTGGGCAGAATGCCACATTGCCCACGAGCATATTTAGTACCCTGATGGGTTTTCCTAGTTATACCATAGGCTAGTACCCGCTACCAGTAGACCTGTTCAGTATCCTGATGGGTTAGCCTCTTATACCCATTTTCCATCAAAGGATCTTGTCCCAATCTTTACCCTTAAGATAAAATTTATAGATTGTTTTTTCATAGGTGAATGGTGGGAAATCTTTGAAAACCTTTTTAAAGGACGAGATGGTATTTAGTTGGAAGATATTTTATAGATTTCCCATAGAAGATTATTCATATGAAAAATAGACTTATGTATTGAGATTAGTCGGAAGACATATCATGGTCAAACTTACTTAATGTGTGGTGGATGAGGCCATGAAAGAATGACCAAAAGGTTCCTCTACTCCCCAAGTCATCTGCTTCATATAATATTGTGTTCCCTCACAAGTATAAGTTTCATTCACTCTCCTGCTACTATTTGATAAGAATGCTTGAATAACAAGTTCTGATATGAAACTAGGATGTACAAGTACCAATGGGCATCAATATGCAGACCTTAAAGATTTTGTAAATCCCCATAATATTTTAAATATTAGGCTTATGATCAATTGTTATTATTAATAGTCAAAAATATGCATGTAATAATAAGAAGAAATTCCTAAGTTGTTTTGGTTTTTGATGTTATATCACCAATATTATCTTCATCTCATTTTATTTATTTGAAAAGAAACATGAAAAGATGTTGCATTTATTTAGAACTAGGTTAACTAACATGCAAATTTTACTCTATCCTACCTAAGAATAAGAAATTATATTTCACGTGTAAGAATATTTCCAATGTAACCATGTGCGTAACAGGTGTAGATATACATTCATACTTGGGTTTGAAAGAGAAGCGTTAATGTATACCAAAGTACAAAGAACCAGTTGTTTTTGTGATGATGTGAAGAGTTGTTGAAGAAGAGAGTGGTGGTTCAGTCTGGTTGTCATTTGGAACCAATGTTCGATATAGTCATGATTTTCTTGGTTCACTTGTTTTTTTATACCACTCAACATGTCTCCCTCTATCATCTCAGGAAGATCATCTTCTTTCAAATACTGGTCTCATCAATGCATGGAGGATATTTAGAAAGGAATATCAAAACTCCTCGATCTCAAGTTCTAATGGTGGCTCTCCATCGAATGTGGTCCATGATTCTTCAATCTCCTTGATAGATTGGCAAAGGGAATCAAATGATACTTCTATATCTTCTTGTCGATGTGGAGCGACATTTAAATTCTTGACTGCTGTCAAGATTTGTTCTTCCTGAGAGGTTGAGATTGAGATACCAGCTACTCCTGGGATTTGAGAGAGTTCTGTTAAACTCTTGATCATCTTTGAATTCTTGTTGCTGGTTTATGGGTCCTGTTTCACACATGGATTAGTGTAGAGGGGGGGTTCTTATAGTGCCCAAAAACTTTTTAAAAACCCTAAAGAAATAAAAAGAAGAAAACTAAAAGAAAATGTAAGGAAACCAATTATATACTCGAAGTGCCACCGTGCTACTAGGACCTTGCTGTCACCAAGTTAATTTTTCACACAAGTTAGCTTCTCTTCTCATATATACAAAAAATTGGCTAATGCTAATAAAACACAAATTCTAACTATTGAAATGAAGAGGACAACCCAACTTTGGAGTAAACCCACTAAAGTGGATGCATGGGCTCTTCCCTCACGTCTTACCATCTTCTCTCCACCCTTAGGTCATCCTTAAAATCACACCACACTTGCATGAAAATAAACACGCTTGCATGAAAAGAAACACACTTGCATGAAAGGAACACTCAAGGCTTTGGAGAAATAAAAACAACCTACCTATGCTCTAATCCCTTTAGCACCTCCCCAGCAATGACACGAAAATGTTGGGCTATATATATTCACTATTAATTTCCAAATTTTATTATCAATCAGGGCTTGTAATATTCAAGGTGAACGCGCAGGAAACGCAGGATCAGAGCCTAGTCTAGCCTAATCTAAAGTCGACAAACAATATTCAAACCCACACTGCAACAAATTAACACTAAGGATTCATCACTGGGATGTAGGAATACTTGGTACTATAAAGGCATAGATCATAGTATTTCATGCACTCAGGGTGATGTTCGTGTGACTAATCGTGGGTAGCTTACTTAATTTTCTTGTCCTTCAATGGATTCCAGTAGTGGTTAGCTAAGCTACAAGAAAACTAAATCAAAGTAAACTAGATTAAAAGATTATGAAGACAATCTGAAAATGACTTGTAAACAAATGAAACTAAAACTCCAAGACAATTCTTCAAATGGGTACAACAATAATGATGAAATCTACCTAAAAGAATAATGGATCTATTGAATGAATGAAAATATGTAACAATGATCTATATAAACAGGAATAGATGGAAGGAAATGCACTCTATGTTTTCTGTGTTCGATGGATTGCAGATGTGATAAAATCTTCTAATTAATTCCAAGAACAGAATTTTAGAGTGAAAGTAAAGGAATATAAGAAGAATGGTTTTAACTCTCTTTTTTTTATATATTATTGAACTAATGAGAACAATTCACGAAGAATTATTGAGAGCTAGAATGGAAATGATCTACCTCTATAACCAATCTCGAAACAACACAAATCTAGGCGCAATTGATTAGAGAGGGTTTATGTTTATGGATGTAATGTTGGGTATGATGGAATTGAGTTCTTGTGAATGTAAGTTGATGTATGGTTTAATCGATTTGTATGAAGCAAATGGAGGCGTGGTTATGAGAGAGAATAGTAATGGGATAACAACAAATTGGAAGAGGGAATCATGGTCAAAGTGTAGTGAGTTTGGAAAAATGACATGGTTGTATGTTACAATGATGATTTGGGAAATGAAATTAGTAGAAATGGAGTATTTAGAACAGAGATATGAAACATGATGTGAAGGTGCGTGGAGACATAATTTGGGGTGATCTTGAACATGTACTCATACTCTGAAATCAAATTGCACATACTACTGGAAATAAGTGTGTTAGAACCTAATAAACATGAAATAGAGAAACGAAAGAAGAAAGTGGTAAATACAATGGAAGAGATGGAACATTATTGCATGCACTTGAAGAATCAATCATGAGTATTTAATGAACCTGAATTCATAAAACTAAATCAAATTGCAATCACACAAAGGATGAATTGAAATTAAAATGTAAGTAAGCTAGAAATGCAATTAAGTAAATCCTAATTACTATGCAAATTAAATAATAAACAAGAACAACACATACCAAGTTGAGGGGGGCCTACCTCACCTAGCATGTGTGGCTAGAGAGGCTTACAGAACCAAGGAGTAATCACGATCAATGACTCATAACATCAACACTTTCTTATTCAATTCAAATTCAAAAATTTACAACACCTTTCTTATGGATCCAAATCTCTCCATATGAGAACATACTAGCAAAATGATGATAATCATTCTTCCCCTTCCCTCAGTCTCATGAGGCTTATTTATACATGAAGAATAATTGAGGAGTGGATGGGATCGAATCCCAAAGCTCTGATTTCAAAATTTATAATTTTAGATAAAATCCTCAAAAATCTAGGTTTTATTGCAATTTGGGAAGATTTGAGTTAGTCCCCCACCCATATCTTCAAAAACAATTCTAATTTTGAAAAAATGCCTTGTTTTTACTCAATTTTCCATATTCTAGACAAAACCCAGTTCGTAGAATTTCTAGATCTGATGCCATCTGCACGGAAATCAAGGTGCCAGTTGGCAGTTTGAGATTTTCACTAATTTTAGCAGAATCATTCCCCCTGAGATGGAGGTCCACACGTGTCATATGGGGGAATTCTACCTCACTTTTCCACATGAAAACATGGCCCTGGACAAAACCCATGTACCCAATTTTCCTCTAGAGGCTTTCCAAAATTTCGAATTATTTCGAGTATCGGATTAGCACAGTTGGTACCAGATTAGAACAGTTAGTACCAGAATCTTGTAGGCAGGGGTTTAGTACCGGATGAACACAGTCACAACTATGGGTACCAGACCAATGCGATGGTAGTACTGGATGGAGCTAGTACTGGAATAGGCACAATCTAGTACCGGATGAAGCTGGTACAAGAAAAGGCAGAGAGTTGGTACCAGATGAACGCAAAGGTAGTACTAGACCACTGCAGAGTATTGGATGACATGGAGTGTGGGCATTGGAAGACTGTGCAGGTACTGGTTGAATGTAGAACCTTCTGGTACCATATGTCTTGGAGTATCGGATGACCTGCAATGCGAGTACTAGAATAAGAACAATACAGGTACAAGAATAGGGACAATGCATATACCGGAACCTGAACAATACAAAAAGTGTTTCTTGGACATAGAAACATAGGATTAAACCATCATTGACAAAACTATTGTATAATCATCTTTTTAATCACTAAAAATATGGAAAATTATGTATTAACCACATAGGATGAATAACAAGAGATAATGGAGGTTTATGGTGTAATTAGCAATATATTATTGACTAAATGCAGGGAGAAGGTGTAATGATAAGTGTATTTGTATGACAGAAAGTATGACAAAACTGGAGCTCAACACCATGCCTTTCCATTCCATGCCTTGCCTTTCCATGCCATGCCTTCCCTTACCATGCCTTACCATACCATGTCATTCCTTTCCTTCTCTTTCCTTTCTATGTCTATCCTAACAAGGTGTTAAATTGTCAAACATATGTAATAAGCACTGAGAAAAACCCTAGTGTCAGAGCTACAACAACAAACAGTTTTCCAGAGGAAAGAATGACAGTGGAGGAGCCCCACTAGATAAAACTCAATGCTCTGGATCCAATGCAACTGACATTTCTCCCATATGAGTCTCGGTTTGAGTTTTATTGTACTTATATGAATTTATAAGATCTTGTGTATCAACACTTTGAGAAGATGAGCTTGGGGTAGAAGAATTAAGGGGAATATCAAATTTTCCCTGAGTAGTGTAAGATTTATTCCTTGTATTGATTAGAATAACATCCTCTTTTTCATCCCAATCTAAACAATGATTGTAGTATCAGGCCTTTTTCCAAATATCTTATCTCTAGCATTCTTTTTAACCTTGTAGGTATTCTCATCATGATTTTCTTCACAAAAATTACACCAACTGCGAGTCATTATGGCCTTTGGTTGAAAAACAATTCCATTCATGCTTCTAAAGGTGCTAGGGAAGAAGAAGAAGCCCTAGGGGAAGAAGAATAAGAAGTTCATTTCCATTCGTAAGCTATAATCCTAGTGTTCATATCTTGCATGAGTTGTAGAATGACAGACATGTCTATTTTCTTGACCAAGTATCCCTTAGGAAGACCCATTCTTTCTAGTTTTTCTTCATATTCTAGGAAAGCTTGAAGGGATAAACTGATATTATCGATATCCTTCTCTTCAAGTCTATGACGATACGGAGAATTAATGCATTATAATAATGCATGAAAGCAACTTGGTTTTGAGGATGTATTAGTTCGGGAATTTGATTATATAGTTTGGTGAAATGAAGGTTAAAATATTTAATGGTTTCACCATCATTATAAGAAATGTTGTTGTATTCCCTTAACTTCTCAGCTGGACTCTTGGGCTGTCCATAATTGGATTTGAACCAAGAAATCAATTCTTCTCAAGTTGAAAGGATTTTGGGAGGGAGGTCAAATAATTTTGTTGCATCTTTCTCTTCAAGAGAATTAACAAATAAATGCATGCAAATGTCATTATCGTTATCCCCTATGTTGTGACAAGCATTAGAGAATGCCACTAGGTGTTCATTTGTAGTAACAACACTATTTCCCTAGAACTTATGTAAATGATCATTGAATTTTGGTAATGGGTGGGTGATTCAAGGGAGAAGATATGTGGCATGGAGTGGTTGTAGAATCTTCCTCAAATTGGAAAACTCCATATTTCTTAATAACCTTAGTATGTTTGGTAGTGGATTAAAGAGGGACTTGATGACAATATATACTACCAATCACTGATGAAGCATAAGTTTGCGAGGAGGAGGGACCTTTGGTGCCACTACCACTACCCGCAAATGTCATGTTGAAAGTGATAGGTATGGGTGATAAAGATGAACTAGTGGAATCAAATAAGGTTTTCTTAAGAGAACTTCGTTGATTTGATAAGACTATTTTCCTCCTTCATATTTCAAAAATAGAAGTAGCTTCATGGGAAAACCCTCTTCTCCTTCTATAAATGCGAGGATTAAAGGACATGGAATAAAATATCGAAAAGAGAGGTTATTGTTGATTTATGGGTTACCTTTGCCTAGCTTCCCAATGTTCACGTATGTCTATGTCCCTTTCAATTATTTCCCAAGAGCGTTCAAGATCAACATGAGTACTAGCGATTTCTAAAATAGTGTTGGATAAAGTCAATGAAATGTTGGTTTGGTCATCAAGACCTTTTTCAATATTGGGTTGTCTCGTAATAGGTGTTGTCATGGAAAAAATCAGTCAAAGAGTAATGAGACAAAAAAAAATGAAATATAGTTGTGATACAATCAACCAGAGAGATATGGAATATCTCCCCAATATGGTCACCAAATAAATGTTGAGGAAAAGGTATGAATAACCTTACTCAAGCATTTTCAAATCTTGCTAGGCTAAGGCAAGATAGTTGGAAATCTTACTCGGGGTTTATAACATTTAATTAAAAACAATCTCTTAATCCAAACGTAATGTATACTAGGGAATAAGGTTGATTTTATATGTTAAATGTAACTGTGAAAAATAAAAGAATAAGAGATATGCATAAGTGTGTAAATGAACAAAGACGAGAATAAAAATAAAATATGAACATTATCATAAGATACAGATGTGACACTGAAATCAGAAAATTGATTTTTATATTAATTTCATTCTAATATACAAAGAAAAATTCTCTTTGCAAGCCCCTGTGAGGGTGGGACCAAATTCATATTTAGAATCCTCCAATAGACACCATACAAAAAGAATATGACAACAAAAGAAATTGAAGCTAAATATCTAGATCATCTTTCCATAAAAGTGTTGTCACTTGACTCTATAAAATATCCTTTATCGGTTATGAAATCTAATCCATAAACAAACAATAAGACACAGACTTCCAAGAAATATCATAACCTTTAGAAACAAGATGTTGAAATATATGATTAAGTTTTGAATCCTGTTGCCTTCAATAAGACAATGTTTTCATCAAGATGGTTTAGCTTTCTAGTAAACTCGGAATGAATGAAGAAAAAGAAATATCTCACAAGTATAGAGCAAACCTTATATCAAAAGTTCTCCTTTTGTTCTCTCTCCCCTTTGTCTCTTCTTTTGATTTAGCTTTCATTCTTCTTCAAACAAGTTATGGTAGTTAAACTACCTTTATTTTGTTAAGTTTTAGTTAGCTTAACCACTAGTCTGAGACAAATAGATAATAATAAAATAAATATGGGTCTATTAAATAATAACTAAATAGGTGGGACCCCTAATCTCTTTTTTAAATTTTAAGAGAATATGAATCCTCCTTGTTAGTCCCTTTTTATTGACTTCAATAATCAAAATAAATATAATAACCCAAGATATTCTCCAACATTAACCTTGTAACTCCCATTCACATAAATAGTCAAAAATTTTATTATTAAGAAAAATAAAACATCATTGTTGACCAAAAATGGATAATATCCACGATGTCCAAATAATTATGTCTAAATATATGTTTGTTGTCCAAAAAAACAGTTTGTTATCAAACCAATAACAAAATCAAAATCCATATTTTCTATGAGATGTGGTTTGCCTCTTTTCACTAATTCCCTCTTTTGATATTTTTGTTACAACCTTAGGTTGATTGGAACCTTAAGGATGGATTCCATTGATGACATGGGAGAAATTTTCTTTGATGTGAAGATGGGAGGACATAGATTCAGAGGAATTTTAGGAAGAGCTAGGGGAATTGACCATTTTTTCCCTTTATCAATCTATGGTTTGGGCATGGTGGTTTTGAGCCTTTTTCTTGCATGTGAGGACTAGGAAGGGAAAAAAATGCAATCAACTTGGCCATTTGGATTGAATGGCAGTGGAGGAGGAGGAAATGACAATGATACTATATGCCAACCATTATGATTTGCAACAGGTTGATGAACTATATATTTCCAACCATCATTGGCAGGTGGTTTTGGATGCATAGAAACATGAGAGGAAACAAGGATACCAGAGAAGTTTCCATGTGGATTGAAAGGAGGCCTCTTAGGTTGGCGTTGGAGAATCCCTTGGCCAACTAGGTTGAATAACCTAGTTTGAAAAAGATGATTTAGTTCTTTTGGATCAACATCAAAATGTATTGAGAATTGTGGCCTTCTATGGCCTCTTTTCAAATTGTTTCCTCCACCTCTATTTTCACCTCTGCCATTGTTTCCCCTGCTAAAAAAACTCATCCTGAAGAAATGTTTCAATCAGAATACGAAAACTTTTAACAATTCATTCATTAATACTCTACCTAAAATAAAATTGATATGTTGGCTCTATTATTCACAACAAATTCATATGCAATCCATCCATTGATACAATCCACCAAATACTAAATTTAATAATTAATTGCAAATGAATAGGGAATTACAGAGTTATTGGGAAGATGAGGGGCTTTGTAATGAATGTAAAATGATATCATGACGGGAAATAACAAATGGATATTGTTCAAGAAAAATGGAGAGCCTTTCCTTTATAAATAAATGAATTCATATTGAAACCTTCACTGAAATCATCATCCAAATCCTTTGAATGAATTTATAATAACATAACAGGGAAGTGAATTAAATATTATTGGGAGAATGATGGGAATATAATGAGCGAAAAGTGATATCATGGACGGGAGTAAGATGGTTATTGTTCCATTAAATAAAATATATGTTATGGCACAATTTGTAGGTTGGGAAAATCCCAAACCAACCAAGGAACAAGTGCTACAACTATGGGAATCCTACACCCAATGTCACCTTGATTTAGGTCCCGCACTTTAAGGGTGACTAGGTCACTATAGGGAGGCGATCCCGGTGACCCTAGGGGGATTTGAGATGAATATGGAGGGAAGTGGAAAATAATCCCCTAGAGGTCATGTCTATATGGAAATAAAGGTGGGGATATATGCCTTGCAAATTAAGTAATGACTTCCCCACAAGTATAAGAGTGTACATACTCGAGACACAAGAAAAGACACTTTGCAACAATATATGTTAGTTGGATCAGAAATTTAATGTTGTTGTCCCTAATTTGCAGCAGTAAATAATAGTATATATCAGAAAATAAATGATAGTAAAAGCTACTCAATAAGTGTTAGATATCAAGTAGAAAATATAAGAGAAAGACTAGCTAAACTCAAGATGAAAAGTCATAATTCTAGCACAAAAGATAAGGTTGTTGTAAACACTTGTCTGCAGCAAATTATATCTGCCTTATGGATGTGAAATTAAATGTATTACAAAAATAAAATCAGCCATTGGAATCCCCTCAAAAGTTTCCAAAAAGTGCACTAGGACAATTAGAGTAAGTGTGCATACTTTGAGCAAAAACCAATAGTTGAATAAAGAGTTATTTAAGAAAGTAAGTTAGGGTTTCTATAGCCTTAATGGCTGAATATGCAATTTTTCAACATAAGCGATAAGTATCCCATATATGGGGATGCCCTGGTGGTTGTGAGGTTCCAAAGGAACAAGGAAAACAATCCACTTTGCAAGAAGTAAAAATGACCGAAATTTACATTTCCCAATGCAATAATTTATTTCTCCAATGCAACAAGTTAATGAATAGTGTCTTTACTATTGGGTTAATGGAGTCACAAGAAGCTTAGAGAAGCTACCTCCTTGGAGGTGTAATCCCTTTTGCTTACCAAATAAATTTTCTCTAAGCTAAGTGTTCGCACCCAATTCGTCACCTGGTAAGCAAATCGAGGGTGCTTACATGCCCTGTTGGGTCTTGCAGAGCATGACAGCTGTGGAAGGAAGGGTTAGATGAAACAAAACAAACTACAAGCAAGAATTAAATAAAAAAAAACTAAAACTGTGAGCATATGGATAAAGAAACAATAAACACAAAAAATACACCAGAGCTGATCAATTGATGAAACCAGAGCACGATGAAGGAAGGGAACTGTGGTTCCTTCTTCCCCCAAAGGAAGGCTCTTGAGGCCCTCACAAACTTGCTTTCCTTACAATGCGAAGAAATGAGACTGATAGTGAAAGAACTCCCAGCACATCCGCTCAATGGAGAGGAGAATGGCTCTATGAAATGTTGCCAACGTGTTATCGTCAAAGAAGGAGCCCTTGACAATCTTAGCAGCATAACAATACCTGGAATTCCTTGCGAAAACAATGGTTCTTCATGGCTTTTTATAGCAGATCACCGGGTGATTATGTAACCTCTTCAAAGTGTNTGAATAAATGTTGAATGCTAATTGATGAGTTTTTGTGCAAGAGGGAAGTTTTGGGAAAAAGAGCCCCACACTCATTCACCCCCCCTCTAAGTGTGGTAGGTGTGTCCAACATGCTACACTTATACTAGCTGATGAATCCTCTTGATCATATCATCAGGCTCTTCCCAACAGTCTTGGAAGAAATTTGCTACTAGAAAGGCGAGTTGAGAGGGAAAAATTGCTTCAGTCCCATATACAAGCTGGAAAGTAGAGATACCCAAGGACCATTTAGTTGTCACTCTACCAGCCCACAAAGAAAATTTGAGCTTTGAATCTCATGATTTTTTTTTGTCCTCTAACAGTCTTTTGATGATCTTGATGAGGCTTTTGTTAGAGGACTCTGCTAATAAATTGCCTTACGGATAGTAGTGGGTAGAGTGGATCAACACAATTCCAAACTACTCACAGAATCAGATCAATGGTTCATCTTTGAAAGATGCAGTGTTATCTATGACAATTCTGCTTGGACAACCAAACCTTGCTATGATATCCTCTAGGAAGCTAATGATTACCTTG
>JZKD02S1685176.1:305475-330290 GCA_000966675.3 Picea glauca | reverse complement strand
ATTGTATAATCATCTTTTTAATCACTAAAAATATGGAAAATTATGTATTAACCACATAGGATGAATAACAAGAGATAATGGAGGTTTATGGTGTAATTAGCGATATATTATTGACTAAATGAAGGGAGAAGGTGTAATGATCAGTGTATTTGTATGATAGAAAGTATGACAAAATTGGAGCTCAACACCATGCCTTTCCATTCCATGCCTTGCCTTTCTATGCCATGCCTTCCCTTACCATGCCTTACCATACCATATCATTCCTTTCCTTCACTTTCCTTTCTATGTCTATCCTAACAAGGTGTTAAATTGTCAAACATATGTAATAAGCACTGAGAAAAACCCTAGTGTCAGAGATACAACAACAAACAGTTTTCTAGAGGAAAGAATGACAGTGGAGGAGCCCCACTAGATAAAACTCGATGCTCTGGATCCAATGCAACTGACATTTCTCCCATATGAGTCGGTTTGAGTTTTATTGTACTTATATAAGGGAAGAGGAGGAGACATTCCTTGATTATATGAATTTATAAGAACTTGTGTATCAACACTTTGAGAAGATGAGCTTGGGGTAGAAGAATTAAGGGGAATATCAAATTTTCCCTGAGCAGTGTAAGATTTATTCCTTGTATTGATTATAATAACATCCTCTTTTTCATCCCAATCTAAACAACGATCATAGTATTAGGCCTTTTTCCAAATATCTTATCTCTAGCATTCTTTTTAACCTTGCAAGTATTCTCATCATGATTTTCTTCACAAAAATTACACCAACTACGAGTCATTATGGCCTTCGGTTGAAAAAAAATTCCATTCATGTTTCTAAAGGTACTAGGGAAGAAGAAGAATCCCCAGGGGAAGAAGAATAAGAAGTTCATTTCCATTCGTAAGCTATAATCCTAGTGTTCATATCTTGCATGAGTTTTAGAATGACAAACATGTCTATTTGTTTGACCAAGTCTCCCTTAGGAAGGCCCATTCTTTCTAGTTTTTCTTCATATTCGAGGAAATCTTGAAGGGAGAAACTGAGATTATCGATATCCTTCTCTTCAAGTCTATGATGATACGGAGAATTAATGCATTATAATAATTCATGAAAGCAACTTGGTTTTGAGGATGTATTAGTTCGGGAATTTGATTATATAGTTTGGTGAAATGAAGGTTAAAATATTTAATGGTTTCACCATCCTTATAAGAAATGTTTTTGTATTCCCTTAGCTTCTCAGTTGGACTATTGAGCTGTCCATAAGTGGATTTGAACCAAGAAATCAATTCTTCTCAAGTTGAAAGGATTTTAGGAGGGAGGTCAAATAATTTTGTTGCATCTTTCTCTTCGAGAGAATTAACAAATAAATGCATGCAAGTGTCGTTATCGTTATCCCCTATGTTGTGAAAAGCATTAGAGAATGCCACCAGGTGTTCATTTGTAGTAACAACACTATTTCCCTATAACTTATGTAAATGATCATTGAATTTTGGTAATGGGTGGGTGATTCAAGGGAGAAGATACATGGCATGGAGTGGTTGTAGAATCTTCCTCAAATTGGAAAACTCCATATTTATTAATAACCTTAGTATGGTTGGTTGTGGATTACAGAGGGACTTGATGACAATATATACTACCAATCACTAATGAAGCATAAGTTTTCTAGGAGGAGGGACCTTCGGTGCCACTACCACTTTACGCAGATGTCATGTTGAAAGTGATAGGTATCGGTGATAAAGATGAACTAGCGGAATCAAATAAGGTTTTCTTAAGAGAACTTTATTGATTTGATAAGACTATTTTCCTCCTTCATATTTCAAAAATAGAAGTAGCTTCATGGGAAAACCCTCTTCTCCTTCTATAAATGCGAGGATTAAAGGATATGGAATAAAATATCAAAAAGGGAAGTTATTGTTGATTTTTGGGCTACCTTTGCCTAGCTTCCCAACATTCACGTATGTCTATGTCCCTTTCAATTATTTCCCAAGAGCGTTCAAGATCAACATGAGCACTAGAAATTTCTAAAATAGTGTTGAATAAAGTCAATGAAATGTTGGTTTGGTCATCAAGATCTTTTTCAATATTGGGTTGTCTCGTAATAGGTGTTGTCATGGAAAAAATCAGTCAAAGAGTAATTAGACAAAACAAACAATGAAATATAATTGTGATACAATCAACCAGAGAGATATGGAATATCTCCCCAGTATGGTCACCAAATAAATGTTGAGGAAAAGGTATGAAGAACCTTACTCAAGCATTTTCAAATCTTGTTAGGCTAAGGCAAGATAGTTGGAAATCTTACCTGGGGTTTATAACATTTAATTCAAAACAATCTCTTAATCCAAACGTAATGTGTACTAGGGAATACGGTTGATTTTATATGTTAAATGTAACTGTGAAAAATAAAATAATAAGAGATATGCATAAGTGTGTAAATGAACAAAGATGAGAATAAAAATAAAATATGAACATTATCATAAGATACACATGTGACACTGAAATAAAAAAAATGATTTTTATATTAATTTCATTCTTAGATACAAAGAAAAAATCTCTTTGCAAGCCCCTATGAGGGTGGGACCAAATTCATATTTAGAATCCTCCAATGGACACCATACAAAAAGAATATGACAACAAAAGAAATTGAAGCTAAATATCTAGATCATCTTTCCATAAAAGTGTTGTCACTTGACTATATAAAATATCATTTATCGGTTATGAAATCTAATCCATAAACAAACAAGAAGACACAGACTTCCAAGAAATATCATAACAAGCTGTTGAAATATATGATTTAGTTTTGAATCCCGTTGCCTTCAATAAGACCATGTTTTCATCCAGATGGTTTAGCTTTCTAGTAAACTCAGAATGAATGAAGAAAAAGAAATATCTCACAAGTATAGAGCAGACCTTATATCAAAAGTTATCCTTTTGTTCTCTCTCCCCTTTGTCTCTTCTTTTGATTTAGCTTTTATTTTTCTTGAAACAAGTTATGGTAGTTAAACTAAATTTATTTTGTTAAGTTTTAGTTAGCTTAACCACAAATCTGAGACAAATAGACAATAATAAAATAAATATGGGTCTATTAAATAATAACTAAATAGGTGAGACCCCTAATCTCTTTTTTAAATTTTAACAAAATATGAATCCTCCTTGTTAGTCCCTTTTTATTGACTTCAATAATCAACATAATGTGAAATATAATAACCCAAGATATTCTCCAACATTAACCTTGTAACTCCCATTCACATAAATAGTCAAACATTTTATTATTAAGAAAAATAAAACATCATTGTTGACCAAAAATGGATAATATCCATGATGTCCAAAGAATTATGTCTAAATATATGTTTGTTGTCCAAAAAAACAGTTTGTTATCAAACCAATAACAACATCAAAATCCATATTTTCTATGAGATGTGGTTTGCCTCTTTTCACTAATGCCCTCTTTTGATATTTTTGTTACAACCTTAGGTTGATTGGAACCTTAAGGATGGATTCCGCTGATGACATGGGAGAAATTGTCTTTGATGTGAAGATGGGAGGACATAGATTTAGAGGAATTTTAGGAAGAGCTAGGGGAATTGACCATTTTTTCCCTTTATCAATCTATGGTTTGGGCATGCTGGTTTTGAGCCTTTTGCTTGCATGTGAGGACTAGGAAGGAAAAACAATGCAATCAACTTGGGCATTTGGATTGAATGGCAATGGAGGAGGAGGAAATGACAATGATACTATAGGCCAACCATTATGATGTGCAATAGGTTGATGAATGATATATTTCCAACCATCTTTGGCAGGTGGTTTTGGATGCATAGAAGCATGAGGGGAAACAAGGATACCAGAGAAGTTTCCATGTGGATTGAAAGGAGGCCTCTTAGGTTGGGGTTGGAGAATCCCTTGGCCAACTAGGTTGAATAACCTAGTTTGAAAAAGATGAATTAGTTCTTCTAGATCAACATCAAAATGTATTGAGAATTGTGGCCTTCTATGGTCTCTTTTCAAATTGTTTCCTCCACCTCTATTTTTACCTATGCCATTGTTTCCCCTACTAAAAAAACTCATCCTGAAGAAATGTTTCAATCAAAATACAAAAACTTTTAACAATTCATTCATTAATACTCTACCTAAAATAAAATCGATATGTTGGCTCTATTATTCACAACAAATTCATATGCAATCCATCCATTGATACAATCCACCAAATACTAAATTTAATAATTAATTGCAAATGAATAGGGAATTACAGAGTTATTGGGAAGATGAGGGGCTTTGTAATGAATGAAAAATGATATAATGACGGGAAATAACAAATGGATATTGTTCAAGAAAAATGGAGAGCCTTTCCTTTATAAATAAATGGCTTCATATTGAAACATTCACTGAAATCATCATCCAAATCCTTTGAATGAATTTATAATAACATAACAGGGAAGTGAATTAAATATTATTGGGAGAATGATGGGAATATAATGAGCAAAAAGTGATATCATGGACGGGAGTAAAATGGTTATTGTTCCATTAAATAAAATATATGTTATGGCACAATTTTTAAGTTGGGAAAATCCCAAACCAACCAAGGGAAAAGTGCTACAACTATGGGAATCCTACACCCAATGTCACCTTGATTTAGGTCCCGCACTTTAAGGGTGACTAGGTCACTATAGGGAGGCGATCCCGGTGACCCTAGGGGGATTTTAGACGAAGATGGAGGGAAGTGGAAAAGAATACCCTAGAGGTCATGTCTATATAGAAATAAAGGTGGGGATATATTCCTCGCAAATTAAGTAATGACTTCCCCACAAGTATAAGAGTGTACATACTCGAGACACAAGAAAAGACACTTTGCAACAATATATGTTAGTTGGATCAGAAATTTAATCTTGTTGTCCCTAACTTGCAGAAGTAGATAATAGTATATATCAGCAAATAAATGATAGTAAAATCTACTCAATAAGTGCTAGATATCAAGTAGAAAATATAAGAGAAAGACTAGCTAAACTCAAGATGAAAAGTCGTAATTCTAGCACAAAAGATAAGGTTGTTGTAAACACTTGTCTGCAACAAATTATATCTACTTTATCGATGTGAAATTAAATGTATTACAAAAATAAAATCAGCCACTGGAATCCCCTCAAAAGTTTCCAAAAATTTCACTAGGACAATTAGAGTAAGTGTGCAAACTTTGATCAAAAACCAATGGTTGAATAAAGAGTTATTTAAGAAAGTAAGTTAGGGTTTATATAGCCTTAATGGCTGAATATGCAATTTTTCAACATAAGAAATAAGTATCCCATATCTGGGGATGCCCTGGTGGTTGTGAGGTTCCCAAGGAAGAAGGAAAAAAATCCACTTTGCAAGAAGTAAAAATGACCGAAATTTACATTTCCCAATGCAATAATTTATTTCTCCAATGAAACAAGTTAATTACTAGTGTCTTTACTATTGGGTTAATGGAGTCACAAGGATCTTAGAGAAGCTACCTCCTTGGAGGTGTAATCCCTTTTACTTACCAAAGAAATTTTCTCTAAGCTAAGGTTTAATCTAAGAGGGTGTATGCCCTTATACTTCTCTTAGAAAACCCTTGTAAATAAATGAGATGAAGAAAACAATGGTGAAGATTATGGTGGGGGTGTATGGCCTTATACTTCCCACCTAGCTCCTATCATAACAATAATTGACTTGAATAAAATGATAGAAAGAGATTTAAAACCATACTAAGATAAAGAGAGATGTTAAGACAATCCACCACAAGAGCTAGAAAATAACCTTCCAAGGATAGCACATCTTTTCTTCCATTAACCATTCACAACCATAGCCATACATAAGTGCACAAGAACTAAAAGAGCTAAGGAGGCCAAAACTTTCAGACCAAATCCTCTCACAAGAGGAGAGTTTTATTCAAAATGAGATCTTATGATCTCTATTTATACAAAAATTAACCAACATGGCTTGTCCAAAAAATAAGGAGTAAAACACAATATTAGGGGTCAACAACCCTAATATTTCCCCCTTAACACAATAATGTTAAACAGTTCACTTAAAATTTTATCTTTTGCACAAATTAAACCCTAATCC
This sequence comes from Picea glauca, assembly GCA_000966675.3. Classification (NCBI taxonomy): domain Eukaryota; kingdom Viridiplantae; phylum Streptophyta; class Pinopsida; order Pinales; family Pinaceae; genus Picea; species Picea glauca. The sequence goes on along the minus strand of JZKD02S1685176.1, from coordinate 324,226 downwards.
AGGATGGCATCACCCCTTTAAGGGATGCTTTTCCACTTTGAGGAGGTCATTGGTGTTGGAGAAGCAAGGAAAGGCCTCCTAAGGCTATGTGTCAATCATATAAGTGATCTCACCATGGTGAAGACCCTCTTCTCCTCAAAACATCTAAGTGAAAATGAGTGGCACCTCACCACCAAGCCCTAGCCCACATAATCATGACGTCATGCTAAGAAATGGGACGTTTTACCCCTCATGGGAAAATCGTTTGGAAATAAATGGGTGGGATATGTCATCCAAGTCATCGTCAAGGTTGTCCAATTCATCTCTCTCTTGTCTAGCATGCAGGCCTCTAGCATCCAACCTATGGGGTTGTAGCCCCATGGAATCCCAAGCTAGGATTTTTCTCTCAAAATCGTCCACCAACTAGGTCCTGCAAAGACAAATGAACACACCATCCAAGGATATCAAGTCATAACATCATGATAAGTGGATCCAATCAATAAATAATCCATCTAAGCATGTACATCAAATATTACTATCTCAAACAATTAACAACTCAAAGAAACTATGTGACTTGTCAAGCTTAAGTATGGGAGGGTTGACGAGGTGTCCTATTGGGTAGATCTTTCCCTAGGTCAAGGAGAGCCTCCAAGAGGTCCCTCTCTAAGCCATGTAAGTTGTATGAGGTGGATGGGATCAGGACACAAAGGGCATAGGTCTCATCACATACTAGGGATCTTAGTGTCTCATTCATGGGTGCTTTTGTAGAGGGTGTGTTGTACCTTCGTCCACAATACACTTTTACCAAGACCATCATTTTCCTTTTATATTTATTTATTTATATTTTATTTAGCACAAGGAGAGGTTGAAGGTCACTTCCTTGGCATACTGAACAAATGGTGGTAATGTCACCCACAAATTCCTAATTTAAATGAGAAGGATGGCTCGTGATGAGACCCACTTTCTCTCATCCATGCAATTGAGACTCATTTCCCTAGTTTGGTGACCAGATAATGAAAATGTCATACCACTATATATCCATGGACATGATAGGTTGGCTTGTGATGAGACCTCATGTCCTTAAATCTACCTTTCAGGAATTTCTTTGTTATATTATGGGTCCCCTTTTATTCAAAGATAATAATTTTATTGCTTTCTTTGGTGATCCCTGGGAGAAGCATATGTAAGGTTCATATATGGATTTTATCTTTTACCCAACACCAACCCCTATGGGCCTTTATCCCCTTCTTCCCATAGAATGAGGGATAGCCCCTTCTTGTGTCAATACACCCTAAAGTCCCAAGAGATAAGGAAACAAAGGGTAAAATGATGGAAAATCGTAAGTATGGTCGGGAACGGTACGATGGATTATTAAGGGATTTTCAAGTAGAAAACCAATTCCCAAAGAAGACCACTTACTAGGACACAATGCCAACCACCAAGGTGAAGCAATACAAAAGGCATAATGTCCAAGCACATATCATTAAATCTAGAGCAATCTAAGATACACCATAATCAAATGGATCTTACCATAATACTGACTTGTACCTCATGGAGCAAGGCCCACTTCCTTCTAGAATCCAACTGGTGTGGTGGATTCCATCTGTAAACCTGTGAACATATGTGGTGGTGAGTGGGTTTTCCATCTGTGAAAAGGGTATTTCTTTTCATGTAGTCTCTCGACACTCCATATCTGCAACCCAAGGGCCTTGAGACATCATCTCCTTAGTTATCCATAAAATGGGGATAACAATATCATTCATTAATTCTATAGTTCATAATAATATTCTTTGCTAGAAATATCTTACCATTGTTCACTAAGACAATTTGGATAGAAAGAATCCCCTTAAAAAAATATCATTCGAGCCAAAACTATTTCTTTTATAACACTTCATCATACAACATCCATTAACTACAAACTTCAAACAATTTAATATCAAATTCAAGGAAAATTCCAGAACTGTCAACTTTCGTAGTCTTCCTTTTCCTTTTTCCCAAAACCATAGATATTCTTTTAAAATGGTAAAGTGATATGTAGAAGACCAATAACAAAGAATTTTGGCTTGACAATAATCATAACTCAAACATTTTAAATCAGCATGAAAAACTAAAAATAATCACAAGGACCCTTCAATGGTGCATCAAAAATTTCGCTATAACCTCAAATCATTAGAAGTGAAACCAAAGTGGCTCGAAAACCCCATTGTGGGTTTAATAATCAACAACTCATATTAACTTCATAATTCAACCTAATTCTTGGTAGATAAATAACATAACGAGCCCACGATTTTTAGTTTTCAAATCAATGTTATGATTATTGGGGCAAGAAACAAGACTTCAAATTATCTATATGTTTGAATCCAATGGGAAACAAGGCTTGAAATGAAACAGAGTAGGTGTGAAGTTTTCAGTGCATCCCATAAGCACAGCAATAATAATTCATTCCCAAAAATAATTTCTTGGCAAACTTCTAAGGTGACAACATTTACCACATACAAATTTTCCAAGGTCTAGGTCTGGCTAGGGTAATATAAGAACCCTTCATTTCCCTTTTATTTTACACAAAAAGAGAACACTTTAGAAATTAGTCATAGAATCCAAGAAAACATGAATTTAATTGTTGTAAAAACTTTTTCCAAGAATACAGTTTCCAACATTTGTTCCAAACATAACCAATCCATATCATCCAAGAAGATTAGAATGTTAATTAATAACTCAGGTTCAGATCAATCTTATGCCAACAGGAAATCAAATACATCACATTTTTCACATCCAGAATGAAAACAATACACCATAGACTTTGTACCAACAGTATAAATACAATGTTTTCTCCAAGAACATCATAATTCATACCCTAACCCAAAAATGGAGTCAATTTATAGTTCCAGTTTGATTTTCTCAAATTCCCAAAAGGAAAAAGAAGAAAAACCACAAATCGAAATGCTATAGAACTTGGAGAACAAATACATTTTGTATGCAAAGTCCTAGAACCAACAAAGCAATTTTAACTCAAGTAGAGTTTCAATTTAATGAATGAAGAGATAAAATTTTCATACCTATAAGAGTAAATCTAAGGAAACCACGAGATGCAATTCCTTCAAGGCTGAAAACGCTGGAGTTTCTATTTACGAGAGCGACCACAACAAATACTAAAAACATAGTGAAGGTGGCATCCTTGAGATAGGGTAAGAATGAAGTGCAATAAATGCACATCGCTTCTCATATCCCATTAATAAATTTCACAAACCATATCATATTGAAGTGTGCTATCTTCCATCAACCCTTTACACATATGTCCAATGTTTTGGCCAAGTGACTATACGAACCTGTAATATCAAAAGTCAAGTCCAAAACCACCACAACGATCCACAACATATACAATCTACAAAATAAATTCCATACCATATGATGACCCATTTTACAAACACAAGTTTTCATATAAATGCATTGCAACTTATTTGTAGGCAAGGATCTCATGTTTTGTTTTCTTAGGCGTAAAAAACACAGAATTTGGCGGAGTTTATGGGCTATGGAGGGTTTCCTAATCATTTTACCCCTTGTATCACGTCCCCAAACCGAATAACCATATTTTTCTCATATAAAAAGAGGTCTTGGGGTGTCATTTATAAACATAACAAAGAGAATAAGAAAAATCTGCCAAAATCTCTTCCCTTTCTTAGCCCAAGATTTGCATCCCATTCTAAATTTTAGCCTCAACCTTCCCCTCCAGCCTTTCTCCTTATGCAACCCTTCCTCCTTCCTTTGGAGATATTTTGGTTGTGAGAAGATAATGTGGGATTTATTCACTTGGAGCCATGACACAGGAGCCCAAAATTGGTTCATGGAGAGGTTGCCGACAAAGGTTGTAATCCTTTTTGTCTTGAAACTGAATAAAAGAATTCATCCTTGTCCCAAAACCCTATGTTTGCATGATTTTGTTAATTTGTGCATTTATATCTATGTCTAGACTTTTAAAGTGATTAGTATATATTTCATATGTTGTTTCACTATATTCCTAATCTTTTTCAGGTTAACTTTGGAAGGAGATCTATGATCTAGGAGGCAACAACAAGTGAAAGAGGTCTACACCAACTGGAAGGATTAAACGTACATTCACTAACTCTCTTTCCTTTCTCTCTCATCACTTTGTTTAGATGGTTTTGGGGTAGCTTAAGGGTATAATAGTATTTTAATGGAGCTAGCTCTCTACCTTTACCTTAGACCCAGTATAGGGGGATTTTCCCCAGTGGAGTCGCCAATTCTCCTACAGGGAAAATTCCCTATACTGGGTATAAGGTAAAGGAAGAGCGCTAACTCCCTTAAAAAATTGTTCTACCCTTAAGCTACCCCAAAACCATCTAGAAAATGTGACGAGAGAGAAAGGAAAGAGAGTTAATGAATGCACCTTTAGTATTTACGGTTGGTGTAGACCTATTTCGCTTGTTGTCACCTCCTAGATCATGGATATCCTCCCAAATATGACTTGAAAAAGATTAGGAATACAGTGAAACAACATATGAAATCTATACTAATCAATTTAAAAGTTTATACATAGATATAAATGCACAAATTAACAAAATCATGCAAACATAGGGTTGTGGGACAATGATGAACTCTTTTATTCAATTTCAAGACAAAAAGGATTACAACCTTTGTCGGAAACCGCTCCACAAAGAAAGTATGAGATTCTCTGTCATGGCTCCAAGTGCATCAATCCCACATTATCTTCTCACAACCAACATATCACCAAGGGAAGGAGGAAGGGTTTCATAAGGAGAAAGGCTTGAGGGGATGGTTGAGGCTAAAACTCAGAATGGGATGCAAATCTTGGGCTAAGAAAGGGAAGGGATTTTTGCAGAGTTTTATTATTATCTTTCTTATGTTTATAAATGGCACCCCAAGATCTCTTTTTGTATGACTAAAATATGTTTATTCAGTTTGGAGATGAGCTACAATGGGTAAAATAGTTAGGAAACCCTCCATATCCCATAAACTCCACCGAGTTCCACGCAATTTAATATTTTTTGCAAATTTTGGAGGTAAACATGGGCTATCTAGCATGCAACATGTGTGTACATGAGCTAACTAGCATGCAACATGAATTTGCACATGGGATATTAGTTCAACAGGGTGTGTACACTCTCCAAAAAATGGTTTTGTAAAAGGAAGCCTCGACAATATTTTGGTAAAGTGTGCAAATGGAAAGGCCAATGTCTTATATGCATAGATAATGCATTTTTGGATTATAACAGATTCCCCCTAATGTGTGAGGTCAAAAGAGAAACTGATGGCCAAAATACATTACAATATCTTTACACAGTGGGAAGGCACGGAGTTGAGTGAGCTCAAGATGAGTGTTCATGACCATGCCATCTGTAAAACAATGATAATCTCTCTGAGGTGGGAATACCCATGGTCGGGATGAACTAAGCATGGCTTCCAATCAAGTTCAATGCAAATCCATGTCCTATATGACTACTAGAAAAAATATAAATGTCTATATAAAGTGTATCTACAAACAATACACAGTGGATATACATACCAAGATCATCTGAAGATATACAAGTACAATATTATATGCATCTTCAAGAAGCGTTGATGCATGTGGTTGGAGATGAGGAATTCATAGCTCGAGAAACAACTTCAAGATATTCAAAAGCTCATGTAGGAGTACAATAGGAGTGGAAGACTCACTACCCTGAGGTCTTCAACATGCTTTCGGGGAAATACTAGAGGACCTCAATCATCAAGAACATAACTTAATTGATTTTGAATATGAACTTGAATGGAGTCTCGGGATGGTCAACTCATGAAAGTCAAGAGATAAATTGTAGAATGGCCAACTCATGTTGGATAAAAATTCCCTTGGACAAAAGCACAACAAAATGATGAGACTCGGGAAACATAGTATTGACATAAGTATGTGATACAAGAGGCACCACAAACTCTCCATATGTTTGGAAGAGTAGAGGAAAAAACTCTATGTAACGAGAACATCTTCCTAAGATAATACTAGATACCAATGCTTGGTGAACAAATGAAATCATGTTCTTTTTCTAAGGGAGACTATCTTTCTATTGATAAAAGAGAATGTATATCCCATCCCCTCTTTTTGGAATATTTGATTTTTTTTTGTCTTTTTCAATTTTTTAACAATATTGAAAACGAATAAAATAATGCTACAATACAAAGGAGGAACAAGTGTTGCAAGAAAGAAAAATAGTTACAAGCACATGGAACATATTGATGCTTAGTGCAAGGAGACATGTGTAGGATAATGACACTTGGGAAAATTCCTCCATGGGTCAAGGTGTCAGAATGCGAGGGACAAAGTTCTATGAGGCTTGCATTTAAGGAATGATTTGAAGGTTCAATTAACAGCAACATGAAGCCATCATTAGGCCAAAGACATAAATATGAGACATGCGATGCGATTAAGTATGACACAACAAGACTCCTTCCATGTGAATTTTTATGATCCCAGAGAAAGTAAGCTCAGTGGTTTTTTCACGTTTAGAGAGTCTGAAAAACACTAAAAGAAGACTCCAGAGAATTCTTTTTTTGCAATTATTCAAATTGGTTCAAAAAAGGGTTAAACTTATCCCGAAAGGATGTCTCTTCAAAACCATTTTAACAAGTGTGACAGAGACAAGATCACTTGTCTATCTTTTCAATTTTAAGGAGTCTGAAAAGAGATTAACTATGGACTCACAACCTTTTTCTAAGTTTATTCTCGTTAGCCCAAACATATATAAAATATAACTTAGGAGAACTCTCGGCAATACATGTCTCTCGAGGTGTACCTTTTTCCTGGATAATCTATTGGTCAGAAAAAGGGTTAAACTTATGCCAAATAGATATTCCTTATGGACCAGTTAACGAGTGTGAAAGGAACAAGGTCACTCGATGATATTTTCATATTTAGGGAGTTTGAAAAGAGTTTAAATATGGAATTTAGGGGGGTTTCTTTTTTGTAGATAATCTCCAATACCTAAAAAAGAGATAAACCAAAACCAAAGAGAATGGCCCTTTTTCAAAAATTTAGTCCCTCAAGCCCAAAAAGGGTTAAACTTACTCTTGAGAATACTCTCCTAGCGAACCAAAGCTCCTAGGGCATACCTTTATTTGTAAATTAACCATCTAGACTGAAAAAGGGGTAAACTGTCCTCGAAAATATGTGCCTTCAAATTTTAGTTTGACAAGCGTGAAGGGAAACAAGATCGCTCGACAATCATTTCAATTTTAGAGAGTCTGAAAAGGGCTTAAAGAATTTTAGAGTTACTTCACACACACATAGGATTTCTTTTTCCTAAGGTGTTTCCTTGTTTATTAGTCATTATTATTCATTATCAAGTCTCCTATAGTTTAGGGGAGAATATTCTCCCGAGTTGACACTTCAATTTGACTAGTTGAGTTGAGTCTAGATGTTGCATTGGTTTTGTCACCATGGAAAATTGGGATCATCACCATGCTAAAGTGCACTTTACTTGGTTTCATCACTATATTGGTGCATTACCCTTGATTCCTCAATATATTCCTCACTACACTTTGTTTCAGTTAGTTAATTGAAGACTGGTTGACTAGTTAACTAAGTTATGTGGCAGTTCACTCCCGTAACTACCTGAGAGACTAGACTAGGTGGAAGTTCACTCCTGTAACTATTGGTGTGTGTCCAGATCACTCTATACCACCTCTATGATGCATTTTTTCTTCTCCTGTGCACATTGGTTTATTTATACAGAGTATATCATGTGTAAATTATTCATTATTCATTACGATTAATGAGAATTCTTCCATTCTTTCCCTCCTTCTTCTTCTTTCTCAATTTATATCTACAAATGTGTGTGGTATTTTCTATCTAGATCTATTCTATGCACGTTCAACACATTTACATGGTATCAGAGTTGATGGACTACTATGCAAAATCTACACCAAATTTTTTGTAGGTACAAAAGATTGAAGACAGCGGAAAGATGGATTTCCCAAAAGAATTCATTCTTACACCTTATAACTACTTTGCATGGAAGTAAAGAATAATGATTCATCTCTGAACTAGAGGATTATATAGGTTAACCTTGAATACATATATAGAACTGAAATCATCCATAGAAAAATCCAATTATTTAAATCGAATGGATGAAGCATTCATAACAATTTGCGGTCTTATTTCTCCCAATATCCTTTTTCACATATCTTCTTGTAAGACTCCCGATGAAGCCTAGACCACCTTGGAAGGGATATTTGGAAAATGGGATGAGATGAGGGGACACATGTTGGAGGTGGAATTTCTCACATTGGATCCAAAATGCTTCGACAATATCCAAGATTTATTTACAAAAATTAAGGATTTACTGTCGCAACTCAAAGTTTGCGGGATTGATAAGTCTAAGGAGGAGAAACAAATGGTTCTCACCATTCTCTCCAAAATTGTTCCTGAATTCTCTGTGTTTATGTCCACATTCCATTCAGTTAGATTCACCTCTGGAGCCACCTGGAAGATGCCTTCTCTTGAGGACTTTATTGAATCCCTGACACAAGAGCAAACCAAGCTCATCAACATGGAAAAAATCAAAGGCCCAAATGTGCATGCACTTATTGTGCAAGATGGAAGCCATCAATATCATAAATATAAATATAAATACAAAAGGAAATATCATGTACATCTGAAGAAGGAAGGGTACACAAAACCCTTCACCAATGCCTCTGAATCCAAAGGGGGAAAGGGAAGAAAAGGGGAGAAATGTTCATACTACCATAAAGGATTCCATCCAGAATCCACATGCATGTATAAACAAATAGATATAATGACTCAAATACTTCATAAAAACAACCTTGGAGATCGCATCCTTGAGGGTGCCAAGAAGAAGAAGCCAGAAGATCAGAATCCCAAGAGAGACAATTCTAGCCATGCCTTGATTTCCATTAACTCCTCTCTTGATGCTTGGATCGTAGATTCAGGAGAATCAAATCACATGGCTGCCACAAAATCAATGTATTCTTCATTGGATGCATGCAAAGTTCCTCCTATTCTGATGGGGGGAAACTCTCCAGTTGAGGTCATTGGAAAAGGAAGTATTGAACTCACCAATTGAAGCTTCGAGAATGTGTTGCACATTCCCAAGCTTTTCGTCAACCTTCTCTCTGTGTATTAGATGATAAATTCCAGCACCGAAAAGAAATCCATATTCACACCAAATGCATTGGGCATATATGACATCCAAACCAACTATAGGGTTGCTAGTGGTGAGGTAAATAATCAATCTAGATTGTATACATTTTCTGAATTTATTGAACCACATTCTACTTTATTGCTTACCCATGCTGATGAAAGTAGTAGGATATGGCACGAAAGGTTTGGACATTTGAATTTCATATATATGCAACATCTTAGCAAGTAAATATTGGTTGATGGTCTACCAGACATCCATTTTTCCAGAGGAGTCTGTGAGGGATGTGTTATTAGAAAACACACTCAAGAGAAATTCAAAAAAGAAAAGTCTCAGAGAGCTTTTGCGCCTTTATATCTGATCCATAGTGACCTCAAGGGTCCTTTTCCACATCCATATATCAAAAAAGAGAGGTTTGTTCTCATTTTTTTTTATGATTTCTCATGTTTCACATGGATTTACTTTCTCAGGAAAAAATACGAGGTCTTTCAACACCTCAAAGATTTCAAAGCCCTGGTTAAGACACTGTCTAGAAATAAAATCAAAGTCCTCCTAACTAATAACGAGGGAGAGTATGTCAATCATGAGATCCATAATATTTTACATGAGGCAGGGTTTCAGTTGTAGTACATAGTTCCCTATACTCCGCAGCAAAACAAAGTTGTTGAGAGAAAAAACAGATCTCTAAAAGAGATGACATCTTGCATGCTACATGAAAAGTCACTATCATAGATACTATGGGTCGAAGCGCTTCATTATGAAACATACATCCAAAGAAAATCTCCCCATAGATCTTTCAAGGATAAGACTCCATACGAGGCTTGGAGCAACCTCAAACTGGAAGTGACCCACTTTTGTATTTTTAGTTCACGTGCATGAGCCCGGATTCCCTCTGAAAAGAGGAAGTCACTTGATCCACAGAGAACTGAGTGTATTTTTGTTGGATAACGTAGTGGTGTGTTGGCACAGAGGGATGACCTAGGTTTCAACACTTCAACAACACCCCAATAAAACCCTAACTACCATCCCTTTTGGAAACACCTACGAAGAAGATGAAGTCTCACCCGAGGTATAGGCAGGGGGGTTGCAGGACACAGGTGTCTACAACCTAGATGGGACACAAATCTGTGATTACAACACTTTAACAAAGAACTTAGCCAATAATATGCATTAGATATTGAATCTCATTCACATCGTAGATTAAACCCTAGATCTAGATCAGCGCAGTAATAACCAAGATCCAATACTTCCATTCACTTAGCACATAACATTAACTCAAATCTAGAATTCATTAACATTATTAAGCACTGAGCTACTACATCAAATGCACTCATCAAACAACACTAAGAAAATAACCATATAAACAACATCAATAACATCACACAAAGCACATCAACATAGGATATACGTGGTTCACCCCAGTGTGGGGCTACATCCACCAATATTATTCTTCTTTATTATTATGCAAGCTACTTACATTCTTCTTCTCTTGTGCACAAAGCCACAGAACCAACTCCGCAAAGGACAGGAGATCCGTGTGCATCTTGCTAGATCGTCCTTCCCAAAAACAGGTCAAGGCACAAATCCAACTACCACAAATCCTTACAACGTCTGTGCACAAAGACTCTTACAATATCTTGCACTAAGCCAACACTTACAACATATGTTGCACATAGCCCACTACTACCTTCACTTCTTACATCACCTAGGTACTTATTTATACTTTCACAAAGAGGCCTAAACATGGGTAAACCCATGGGTCGACATCCCATACCCATTACATAAACCCTAAAATACTAAAAATCCCGCAAAATGAGTGAGATCCTGTGATATCCTCTTCGCATGGGTGCTCTGTCTTCGACTAGCCTGTCAAAGTCCCAAAAAATGGTCAAATGTGACCAACGTTTCCTCAAAACTTGGTCGATGGCCAACAGGTCCCCAACACTCACCTATGACTCATCCCGAGTCACTTTGATCTAGGAAAATATGCTTTGAAGGCCTCAAGATTAGATCGAGCTTCCTCGACTTGCTGCTTCGCCAGAGCCTCCTACTCAATGAACTGTTGGACTACTTTCTCAGTGATAGGGCCTTCCATGTGTTGTTCCACTATCACGACCACCTGTTCCAACTGTGATCTTTGTCCTTTGATCTCTTCGAAAAGTGTGTAGGCTTCGTCCTGCACCGGCTAGAGTCTTTGGGTCACCTCCATAACTCAGTTATGGATGGCAGTGACCTGTTGTTGAACTGTGTGCCACTCTTATGACCTTTTCATATTCTCCACTTCTGTAAGTTCCTTGAGTTGTGCTTGCACAGTTGATTCCTGTTGCTTCACCTCCTGGAGTTGTGCCTCCAATATCCTTAGCTCTGGGTCTTTTGCAAGGTGCTCATAGGTCTGCGCACTTTGGTTGCTTAATTTCTTACATTCTGCGGCCAATGCCCTGATTCATTCTACTACGCTCCTGGTAGTTTATTCCCTTTGTTCTTGTACTTCTTGCAGACAGCTCGACACTGCTTGAAGTTCTAGCTCTGCTACCCTTGCTTGAAGTTGTTGAATAGCCTCAATGAGCTTCCCTACTTGGTTATCAGTTGTTTATTCTTCCATTTTTGCCAAGCCTGACACAAAGTGAAGTTCTCTATTCACTGCCTCTCTAACCATGGTCTTCTTTGCAAGAATTTGGTCTTTCTCTTTCTGGATTTTCTCTCTGTCCTCTTCGAACATTGCCCAAAGGTCATTTTTTTCTTGCTGCACAACCCGAAGTTGCTCTAGGGCCTCCTCATTTTCTTACTTCAAAGCCTTCGTGGCTTGCTCCTTTTCTTCCTGTACTTGACAAAGTTGAGTCTCTATTGCACCTACTAATCTATGCAATTGGGTGGGCTCATCCCCCAATTTGACATTCTCTGTTGAAGGTGGCACAGTGGACACTGCGCAACTCAACTGGAGAACTTGTTGTATGTCTTTTAGTTATTTCTCGATCCTTTCATACATTGTTTCTTGTTTGGCTTCATGTCTTTGCAGGATATCCTCTAAGGCATCTTTGACAGCTATGATTATGAGCTAGATATCATCCATTGTGAGCATGTTCTATGACATAGGCTTAGTGGGTCGGGATTTCTTCTGCACTAAGGGTTTATGCAAGGAACCCTTCCTTTTATTTGACATCTTAGCCTTTGTAAGCGGATCCTTTGGTGGTGTTACTTTTCCCTTGTATTGCTTCTTTTCTTCTTCACCTTCCTCCTCTCGGTTTACTTCGTCGCCTCCTCCTTTTGCAAGTGAATCAGACATAGTTTCCTCCAATGCATTGTCCTTCTCCTCACTGTTGATGTCTTGCACTTCATCATTTTTATTCTTCTTCTTGCCACTTCCCTGTCCATCATGTTCGACCTGGGTGACTAATGGGCTTCGAATGATATCGGGGTTGGAGAGTTCTGCATCCTCCACTGGTACAAGGAATTTTGCAGGCCATTGCTTAGTTATCTCATCCATATCTTCCTTAGTCAATTTGTAGTAAGATTGTAGCTCGTCCTTTTCTTCATCCCCATGAGCGATGATAGATATGAAGTGTCAGTATGTGTGGAACTTCACGAGTTGCCTAAACCTATGGAGTGTATTTGGCATCATTCGGGGAAAGGATTCAATGGATCGCTTGAGCTATAAGTAGTAGTTGTGGAACATCGCATTTGATTTCCACTACTTTGCCATGTCGCTCGAATACTACAAGGTGGTGAACCTCACGACCAGTGGTTATTATGGCTCGACTTCAGGGAATGTCACTCCCTCTGGAATCTCCCAAGCGACAAATGCTCTTCGCGATAGTCCTTCTCCAACTCATTGATGAGGTAGCTCGCCCAGTTCATCTGCATCCCTTCAATGTACTTCCCTGTAAGGTCGACTACGAATTCTGTTACTTGTGTAGGATGGTTCTTTCTAATGATCTTACCTTCTATCAACTAAAATGCTAGGTGCACTATGCCATCTTGTATGGAGGCTACCTTGTAGCTTTGCTTCCCTTTCTCCACATCTCGATACGCCTCCTTGATGCGTTGTGCCAAAGAGATATCTGACGTGTTTTCTGGGTAAAATTTATGATGGTCTAGTCCCTTCATGCTTAGTCTGGTGATGAGGTGGATCAATGCCAGATCCATAGTAATGCACTTATCCAACCATAGATACCCGCCATGGTATCATGATAGGAGGAGTTTAACACATGTGTTAACCTCCTGATGTCTGTCGAAGTGTGGGATCTTCATGCCGTTTAATATTTTTGACCTCACGATCTCCTTGATCCATGGTTGGGGAACTATATTGGGCTTCTTCCAAGTCATCTTTGTCAGGTAGTGATGCGATGCGAGCATCACATAATTATTCTTGTCATCGAGGTTGAAATCGCTTATCTTAAGAGATGGGATTAGTCCCAACTGTCTTCCTACTGCATGTATCTCCTTCAGGAGGTATGTAGTGATGAGTGTGTACATGAAATATCTCAGGATGCTATCACGACTAACCGTGCCAACCAAAGGTGGGATGTATTTGAGCAATATCGATGGGATATTCTTTGCATTCGCCATATCATCACGGTTCTTTCTTCTCTTCTTCTTTGTGGTTTGGGATGGCCCAAATCGATGTCCAAACGAGGTGGATTCTTGCAATCCTCCCTTTGATGAGGCCTGTACTCCTGCGGACATAAATTTCTTAGCCATAAATTCTATTAGGATATCCTCCACAGACTTCTCTACTGCACTGCATTCACCTGACATACACATTCGTGGTCAAATAACTTGGGTAGGCAAACATATACTCAAGGTAATCAAATCGATGGAGAGGTCTAGAAAGCACAACACAGTAGGAAATCACTTTTCTATGAGATCAAATATCTCAGTTTTCAAAATGGTCTTGGTGCACCATTCCATGGAATAAATAAACAACATCGTAACCGATTCCTCGAACGGGTCGAAATTCCTTAATCCATCTGTTATGGCACGGTCTCAATGGTCTCATGGTGATATTTTCGGAAATAACTATGTTTATAACCATTTTGGAGCATTGTTCTAATGGTTGGGACGCCTTCAACTATCATATAGCTTCGTCATGGAGAAGTGTCATTCTGTGTTGTTCTGCTATTCCGGCGATGTTCAAGTTTTGCAAGCCTTCCTTCTGTGAAGTCTTTTCTGGAACTCCTTGTAGTTTTTCTAATTTTTCTTTCTTCTTATGGATATTTCTTTCCTTATTTCTTGTGATATGAGTCCCTGGATTCCTCTTCCCACTCTCATTATTATCTTCCCTTAGCGTAGTAACTTCGCACAGCTGAGGGACTTTCAAAGGCTTCAAGTGTAGTACCTCTTCTCTTACTATTTCTAGGGTGGATTCTCTTTTCTCCTTCTTGGGAATGTTCTTTAAGTCTTCCTGTATTCTTCCAACTTTGAAAACTAATTCTCTGGTCCTATGTCTGTCGCTTTGACTTATCCTCTTGTTCTTCTATTAATAATGTTATTTTCCTAGCCATGAAGTCGCTTAATTATTATTTTTTTTGTTTTGTAGCTTCCTCCTCTACTTTCCTTCAGATCTAATCTTTCTCAATCTAGGTTTTTCCTAACAAAAGTGAAAAAAGTGTTTTTTTCTCAACAAACTTAATGACTTCAAATTTTTCTTATGTCGATTCTCCATGCACCATCATAGGTACATTAGTAACTCTTCCACATAGGGTTATCATATTTCCTTTAAATAATCCTATCTTTCCCAATGAAGGAATAATAGTAGGATTTCCTAAAATTTCCCAAGTACTCCCTGACATAAGATTCACATGTGTTTCCTCATCTAATACAAAATATATGTTGAAGTCTCATATTCGTATTTATATGCATTGCTTCTCTTTTAAGATCTCTGGTAAACTGATGTCTTTGTGATCATTCATGGTTTTTTTCAACTGTAATAACATAGATTTTGATTCGTTCTGTTTTTCTAACATATCCTTAGGTTCTTGACCTTCTTCACTGTTTTCTTGTCTCATGTTCATCTTTTCAACTTTAGCAATCAATCTAGGGCAATCCAAAATCTCATTATCAATAGCATTACAACAAAGACAAGTATGACCTCTACTAGGGCATTCCTTATCAATATGTCTCAGTCTTCTGTAGTTATAACATAGTTTCAATCCTCTCTTTCTTTTGAACAATCCCAAACCTTTTCTGTACTGCACACTAGGATAACAGTGATGGACCTACAATTTGCACAAATTCTTTCTAGGATCATGCATCCACATGTTAGTCCAAAAATTCTTTCTGTGCATAGTAATAACATATCTTTCACTATTTCTATCAAATTTAGTTAGATCAAATCTTCTTTCTTCTAGTTGTGCCCTACTTTTCAGGCTAGGACCAAATATATCAAACATACCTAGACTCATACTTATCTTACCTTTATCAGAGCACACAGATTTAATATCTTACCTCTTTTCTTCGGATCGAACTCCTTTTTCTTAAGCATAGAGCTTTGCAAGTCAAGTAGAATATTGCATACTTTAACAACATATCTATGCACATAGATTTCTTCTTTTCTTCAGTTCCCAACAATCATAGTTTCAGGTCCCAACAATGAAATTATTTGTTGGCACAGAGGGCGGACCTAGGTTTCAACACTTCAACAATGCACCAACAAAACCCTAACTATCGGTCCTTTCGGCAACACCTACGAAGAAGATGAAGTCTCACCCGAGGTAGAGGCAGGGGGGGTTCCAAGACTCAGGTGTCTACAACCTAGATGGGACACAAATATGTGATTACAACACTTTAACAAAGAACTTAGCCGATAATATGCATTAGATATTGAATCTCATTCACATCACATATTAAACCCTAGATCTAGATCATCACAGTAATAACCAATATCTAATACTTCCATTCACTTAGAACATAACATTAACTTAGATCTAGCATTCATTCACATTATTAAGCACTGAGATACTACATAAGATGCATTCATCAAACAGACCTAAGAAAATAACCATATAAAAAAGATCAATAATATCACACAAAGCACATCAACACATGATATACATGGTTCACCCCAATGTGGGGCTACGTCCACCAATCTTCTTCTTCTTTATTAGTCTGCAAGCTTCTTAAATTCTTCTTCTCCTTTGCACAAATCCATAAATCCAAATCCACAAAGGACAGGAGATCTGCGTGCACCTCACCAAATCCTCCTTCCCCAAAATAGGTCAAGGCACATATACAACTAGCACAAAGCCTTACATCGTCTATGCACAAAGCCTCTTACAGTATCTTGAACTAAGTCAACACTTACAACATATGGTGCACATAGCCCACTACTAGCTTCACTTCTTACATCACCTAACTACTTATTTATACTTTTACAAAGAGGAATAAACATGGGTAAACCCATGGGCCAACATCCCATAACCATTACTTAAACCCTAAAATCCCAAAAAGCCCGCAAAATGAGCGATATTCCGTGATCTCTGCTTCATATGGGCGCTCTGTCTTCGACCAACCTGTCGAAGTCCCAAAAATGGTCAAACATGACCAACGTTTACTCAAAAATTGGTCTAGGGCCAACATGGTGTGAAGGGATATAGACTCATTAATTTTTCCTCAGATCAGCTCATCATTGAGCGAAGTGTCCAATTCGAGGAAAGTGTCTCGCATGTACCTCAACAACTGCATGCAGACACCTTCATTATTCCAGATGTCCGAGATGATGAACATGCACATGTCGAGTCTTATTCAGATGATATTTCTAATTCAGAGGACTCAGATGATCCAGATACAAAGTCAGTATAGTCAAATGTAGAGTCAGAGCATCCATATGCAGATGAAGATCTAGAGCAGAGGACCAACTGGGAAAAAACTACTCTTCAGGATGTAGGGGATCTTGTTGGCGATCCAGTTGATACTAGGAGGACTATATCTGATTTCAAGGAGCCTCCTATTTCACTCACTTCCACTGAACCATTTCTCTCTAGACGTATTTTCTTGGTCCATTCTTCAAATCCATAGTCTTATGGTGAGGCTGTTGGAAATTGCTTCATCTACAATACATCAGTAAAAACAAATTGAATTAACTTCAACCCATATTTCAAAGGGTGTATAAGAAGGAATACAAGGCTCAACAAGGTCATTCCAATCAAATGAAACCATCCTAGGACTTGGAGGGGGTGTGCTCGAAGTCAACAAAATGCCCCTTTGTTCTGAAAGTATTGAGCTAGAAATGCTAAAAACATAGTCGGTATACACATCACTCCTCATCATAAGAGTGGGGTCAACCAAATATTTCATTGACATGACCACTTTGGTAGACTCGACACTCTCCAAGAGAAGATTGGGATCAGTTGAATATTTCATCGACGTGACCACTTTTGTAGACTTGACACTCTCCAAGAGAAGAGTGGGATCAGTCGAAGATTGCATCGACACGACCACTTCCTCAACCATTGGATGAATAGGTTGTGAGACAACATGGTCTGAAGGAATTTCACCCCCCAAAAGAGGATTGGGATCACCCAAATATTGCATCGACATGACCACTTCATCAACCAATGGTTGAATAGCTTGCGAGACAACATGGTATGAAGGCACATCACCCCCCAAAAAAGGAGTGGGGTCAACCAAATATTTCATCGGCGTGACCGCTTCATCAACCAATGGTTGAATAGGCTATGAGGAAACCTTAGAAGACTTAGAATTAGAAGATCCTGTGAACAAGGACCAAAATATCCATGCCTCTAGAAGGACATGACATAAATGAGTAAGGTGATCTCCATTGCAAATATTACAAGGGAAATTAGGCTTACGTACTATCCATATAGGTTTCTCATTAAAATCAACTCCCCCATCATGACTAGCAGTGGTTGGTTGAACATCTCCAACATGACTTGTATAGGTTGGTGATTTTTTGATAACATGACTCATAGAGGCTACAAACCTATCGCCAGTATGACTAGAAGTGACTAGAATTTCCCGCCCATCATGACTTATAGAGGCTAGGTGCTTGCCCCCAACATGACTTGTAGAGGTTGTTGAAAACTCTCCAACATGACTAGAACAGGTTAGTTGTTTTCCCCCAACATGACTTGCAGAACCTAGGTATTGGTCTTGAACATGACTTATAGAGGTTGACGACCTACATCCAACATTACTCCCATAGGTTGGTTATTTCTTCTTCTTATTCTTCCTCTTTCTATTTCGTTTAGACTTCCAGTTACTATTATTTATACTTTCACCAGAGAAGACAGAAGGAGGAGGATAATACTTTTCTAATAAAGTAATGTCAACATTATTCCCATGACATTAACTGAGAAGTGTTAAGAGAATTCAGGACATTTGGAATGGTACCCAACCAAACTGATAGTACCACATTCAACCCAGGAATGTACAAAGTGGCCATCAAAGTGTTAGACAACTGAGAGTGAGGTTGAATCAGTTGTTACCATGCTTAAACAATTATGGTTCTTTTAAACTCTTTGTAGAGACACTGAATGATGATCACAATAATGCAGGGAAATAAACAATAGCACTTTCAGCATCATTCACATATATGAGAAACACAGAGACAGATATTTCCCGAGGAAACCCATGCAGGGTAAAAACCT
>JZKD02S1685176.1:283894-295505 GCA_000966675.3 Picea glauca | reverse complement strand
CATTATTCTCTCTACAGATGTTAGGATTGGTCCTTCTAGTAGCCATAGCCATATTTTTACTTTCAACATTTCTTGCCACCCTAAATGCATTCTCCAATGATTTGGGTTCCCAAAGACACACCTCATGTCGAATGTTATCCTTTAAAATTCCAATGAATACATCAATCAAGTGCTCATCTGGAATATATGTTACCTTTATATTCAATCTTTGGAAGATCTCATTTTGCTCTATAACTAAACCTTTTTGCTTCAGATTTATCAATTGGCCAAAGAAGGTATTGCTCCTTGTATCCTCATAGTGTGCTATCATTTCTTCCGTGAAAATTGTCCAAGTGATGAGTGATTTGTGAGAACAAAGCCATCGATACCATACAAATTGATTGGGCTCTAAATATAAAGAAGAAATGTGTACCTTTTGTGTATGTGGCACATTATGTAGATCAAAGAATTGTTCCATGTGATTGGGTCCTTGCCATCAAACTTCCTCATATCAATCTTAGGAACGTGATTGCTATTCAACCCAAAGTTGGAGTTTATCGATTATTGATTGATCTTCCTTGTGTCCTCATCATGAATTTCATGGGACACATTTTCACTTTTAGGTGTCCTCTCTATTAGGAAATTTTCCAATCCTTCCATGATCTCCCTTTTTAAACCATCCATCTTAGTAGCCATTATTGCCTCCAGTTCATCTTTTGTCACTGTCTTCTTTTGTAATTCATTTATGTCCCTACACATTTCTTCACCTTCATCAAGAGTCAAAGTAGGATTGTCTGGAGGCTTATTTGGTGTAGAAGTTCCCTTTTTGGGTGGCATGTTGGCCAAGTATCACTTTTGAACCTTGATTTAGAGGTGGTTCTGCTAGACAATCTTTCTTCTGTTGTATCTCTAAAGTTTAGGCCCTTCTGGGTATGAAAATTTCTTTTTTGTAGTTCTCTGATATTTCTTCTCTGCAATGCCACAGTTTTAATCAAAATCGGATGTGCCAAGTGGAATTTGCGGTAACTTCCCCACAACTTGTTGATTTTTGGCCTTTCTAGGGGATCTCACCTGTATAGTGTGCCCCGCACAAAACGATTGATATAAAATTATGAAACTCATACCAAAAATACTAAGGACTGTCCAGTATCCATGCAACTAGTCTCACTCCATTTGGATACTCTAGGAAGAATTTATTATTTTTTTACCTGGAACACCTTCTTGAGACTAGTCAATAGGACTAGTCAAATACCCTATCTTCCACAGGGTGTATCTACAAATTTAATATGAACTAGAAGCTAAAGGTTTTACCACATATACCTTACTAATTTATATGAATATCCTCTAGAGTTCAAGGTCTGAAATGTTAGAGAAAAAATTTTATAGCGAAAATTCCGCAATGACGCAATTCAGGATGATTCCAGAACCCTGTCTTACACAGGTTGTATCTTCGAAAGTATAAGGCCTAAGGAGATGAAATTTTAACCCAACGTACCTTGATCCATCTAATAAATATCCTCCAATCCATTCCTTCTAAAACAATGTAGAAAACAAGTTATAGAAGAAATTCCAAGGTGTATCAAATGTAGAAGCGAAACCCCAAGACCTTGAGCTATGATACCATATATTAAGAACCAAATATCAATATAGCATAGAAAAACCTCAAAATAAGTACTCAACACCTTGAAAAAGAGAGAAATTCAAATAATAAGTCTCGTCAAGGGGGAAACCTCCTTATGGCCACATAAATGTCCAATTACAAGATGATTCCAAATGAAAATGTCTCCTTGGTATATATAGGAGATTAGGAGGTACAATTACAACTAATGGACTCAAGCCGACATAAATAAAATAACATTATTAATGTAATATGCCCCAATTAAGGGGTAATGAGCCACTATTTAGGGATTAATAGGTTGACAAACATTGTAAAGGAAAACAAAGAATTAAGAGCTGGGATAGAATGGTAGTTAAAATGAAAGACAAATTCATACCCAGAGATTATCAAATCAATATGTTTTGAAGAATGAAGAATTTGAGACAGAAAGGGATGACAATGAAGGAGTATAAAAAGGAGTGTTACATACTAAACATCATATCTGGTCATCGTGAGAGTGATGATGAAAAGGTCGCCAGATATATGAATGGCCTGAGATATGAGATTCAAGACGATATGAGCATGATGACAATCAGAAATGTGGAAGATGCCTATCAGGTTTCTTTGAAGGCTGAAGAGAAATTGGCCCGAAAGAAAATTCAAAGGGGTTGAGGTAGAATTCAAAGCAGAGGCAAAGTCGTTTCTTAGGATAGAGTACAGAAACCCAAGGATGAAGAAAAGAAGCCTCATAACCACCCAGAAAGGGGAGGAAGTTCACAAGGAAGACAATATATCGATAGGAGCACTTTTCCTCAAGCAAGAGGAAGAGGAAGAGGCAGAGGAGGTGAAGTAAAGTGTTTTGTCTATGGAAATATCAAAAAAAAATATTGGGAATGTCCCAAGAGAAAGAAAGAAGGTGAAGCTCACATTTCAGAGGCGAAATGTTGAGGTAGAAGATGCAGAAGGTGGAAGATCCTTGATGATGAGTAAGATTCTCTTGAAGCCATAGAAAGAGATGGAAAATCAAGTCTAGAGGAACAGTTTTTTTAGGACTGTTTTCAAGACCAAACATAGGGTATGCAAGGTGATAGTTGACAATGGAAGCACAGATAATTTAGTATCCACATAAATGGTGGATAAGTTGGAATTGGAGACAATTGCACATCCAAGCCTGTATAAAGTTTTATGGTTGCAAAAAGGACATCAGGTAATAGTCACTAAACAGTGTTTAGTTGAATTTAAGATAGGGGGTTATAGAGATGATATTTTATGCGATGTTATTCCCATGGATGTCTTTCATATTTTGTTGGGGAGACCTTGGAAATATGACAGAAATGTTATTCATGATGGAAGAAAGAACACTTACACCTTGGAAAAGAATGGTAGGAAGAATATGTTGCTACCAGTTGAACACAAGAAGGTGAAGACAGAAACAAGAAATAATATACTTCTCATGAGTGGCAAGGAAATTCTTGATGAATTCAAGAAAGATCAAGAAATGTAGTTTGTTGTGGTGAGAAAACCTAGATTCATCTTGACCAGTACTTAGATAGATGATCTACCTGAGGAAATTCAGGAACTGCTCGAGAATTTCGTTGATAGAGTGGTGGACGATTTGCCTTGTTTGTTGCCACCCATTAGGACAATAAGCCATCATATTGACCTTATACCAGGAGTGAGTTTTCCAAACAAAGCATCGTACAGATTGACCCCATAGGAGAATGAAGAGGTTAAGAAGCAAGTCCAAGATTTGATGGACAAAGGGTTGATTAGAGAAAGCTTGAGTCCATACGATGTACCAACAGTGTTAAGTCTGAAGAAGGATGGTGGATGGAGAATGTGTACAGACTCAAGGGCTATAAACAAGATCACAATCAGGTACATATTTCCTTTACCCAGGATGTATGACTTAATGGATTGCTTGAGTGGAGCAAGGTTTTTTTCAAAAAATGATTTAAAGAGTGGATATCATCAGATTCGGATGAGGGAAGGTGATGAATGGAAGACAACATTCAAGATGAATGAAGGACTATATGAATGGATTGTCATGCCATTTGTCTTAACGAATGCACCAAGTACTTTTATTATGTTGATGAACAAAGTCTTGAAAGATTTCATTTTTAAGTTTGTAATTGTGTATCTTGATGATATACTAATCTTTAGTAAGACCGAGGAGGAACATTTAAGGCATTTAACTTCATTGATGAGGAGGTTGCAGCAAGAGAAGTTGTTGATAAAACTGAAGAATTTGTCTTTCATGAAGACAAAACTCATTTGTTTGGGTTTTGTGATCTCTTCTAATGAGTTGAATATGGATCAAGAGAAGGTAAAATAAATCAAAGAATGGTCTTCACCAAGGAATATCTTTGAAGTTAGAAGCTTCCATGGATTAGCCAGTTTTTATAGGAAGTTCATCAGAAATTTTAGTGGGATTTGTGCACCAATGATGGACACAGTCAAGAAACGACATAAATTCTTTCATTGGATAGAAGAAGCAAAAAAAAAATTTCAAGTTGTTGAAGCAAAAAATAACTAAACAACTAGTTCTGGTTTTGCCATATTTCAGCAAGACATTTCAAGTCAGATGTGACACAAGTGGATTTGTGATTGTAGCAGTCTTAAGTCAAGACAATAGACCAATTGCATACTTTAGTGAGAAACTAAATGAGGCCAAAATAAATTACTCCACTTATGATAAAGAGTTTTATGAATTCATACATGCGATAAAGAAATGGAGGCACTACCTGGTTCCAAAAGAGTTTGTTTTGTATAGTGACAATCAGGCCTTACAATTTATAACTAGACAGGAAAAACTGAACCAGAAACATGAAAAATGGGTTGAGTTTATGCAGAACTTTACTTTTGTTATAAATCACATTTCTGGAAATGATAAAAAGGTTGTTGATGCATTGAGCAGGAGATGTTTGATTGTGCAAGAGTTTCGAGTGAATACCTTAGGTTTTGACAACCTTAAGGAAATGTACAGAGGTGACTCAGATTTTAAAGATGCTTATGAAGCATGTGAGAATCCTATTCTAAGAGACAGAAGCCAATGGACCAGATATTTAATTCAGGATGAACTGTTATTCAAAGGAAATCAGTGGTGTATCCCGAAGAGTTCTATGAGAGAAAACCTTTTGAAGGAAAAACATAGTGGGGGATTGGCTAGACATTTTGGCCATGATAAAACATTTGCACAACTAAAGAGTTTGTATTACTGGCCAGGAATGAGGACAGATGTGCAAAAAATTGTGAACAGATGTAGAATCTACCAGCACACAAAGGGGAAAAGATATAATATTGGGTTGTATCAACCATTTCCAATACCAGAGAGGTCGTGGGACGCAGTAAGCATGGATTTTGTGTTGGGACTGTTGAGAACTCGAAGGGGGTGTGATTCCATATTTGTAGTACTTGATAGATTTTCCAAAATGGCAAATTTCATTCCATGTCAGAAAACCAGTGATGCAACACACATTGAAAATATGTTTTTCAACGAATTTGTTCGACTTCATGGGTTACCTAAGAGTATTGTTTCAGATAGAGATACCAAATTTGTTGGTCATTTTTGGAGGACACTATGGAAGAAGATGGGGACGAATTTATCATTTATCTTATCATATCACCCTCGGATGAATGGATAGACTAAGTTAGTCAATTGAAGTTTGGGGGACTTATTGAGGAGTTTGGTCATTGGACATCACAGTCAGTGGGATTAGATTATGCCACAAACGGAATTTTCCTATAATGACTCATCTAATAGGAGTATTGGATAGATCCCATTTCAGATAATGTATGGAATTCAACTAAGAGGAGTGTCTGAGTCGAGGAACTTAGAGAAAAGAGATTTCAGGAGTGTTGAAGCGGAAGATTTTGCATCATAATTGCAGGAGCTCCATAGTAAAATTAGGGAGAGATTTCATATTTCTAGCCAACAATACAAGCGCTGAGCAGATTAACACAGAAGAGAACTCCAATTTGAAGTGGGATATTTAGTCTTATCACATCTCAAAAAATAAATGTTTCCAAGGGGAACATATAACAAGCTAAAGATGAAGAAGTTATGACCATGTAAAATTTTGAGGAAGTTTGAGGAAAATTTTTATGAGATAAAATTTCCAGATGATGTGGGCATATCACCCATATTTAACGTAGCAGATTTGTATCCTTATAGAGAATATGAAGCAGGAGGAGAATATAGTTAGAGGGAAATTTATTGGGTCAAACAGATGCATGTAGTTGAAAAGTCGTAGATGGAAAATATCATTGACCAAAGAGTTAGTAGTAAAACCCAAAGGAAGACATATTTTGAATATTTGGTAAAGTGGAAGGGACACCCGATTGAAGATGCCAACTGGGAAAGTGAAGCAGATATCCAAAAACATGGACAGATGGTGTAGGAGCTCATGGAGAGGAGTCCATTAATTTTTCATCCATAGTAGTATGATGCAGGAGCATATCCAGTTAAACGCAAGTGGAGTACAACTAAATATGCCAATGCACATTTTGAAGACATTTGTTTTGAATTTCAAAAGAATAACCATTAATGTAATAAATAGAAGGTTGTATTTTCTTTTAAGGCCGCAAGGAGTGCATGCAAGATTCCTGAGAATCCGTGATTTTGTAGAAAGAATCAAGCTCAGGAAGGATAGATGCTTGGAAGAGTTCAGAGGAGAAACAAGGGTCGAAGTCACCTCATGGAAACAAGATCAGAAGGTTGATGCCGAGTTATTTGGATAGGAGCCATTAAGAGCCTAGATGGACAATAGAAATCCTTAGAGGGAGAAATGTCGATATCCATGGGTTGTTGGATCCAGTAAATCTACGAAGAGGATAAGGATTGAGAGTCTTTCAACACTCGAAAGTTCAGGAGAGATAGTAAGTCATATATCTAAGGGAATATCGAACCGTTGATTCCTTTTCGTGGGAAGGATAAATCGGGAATCGGAATCCAGAAGGGATAAGGAAGTCAACTTCCAAAGTCATGAACCATGAAGATCTGATTCGTGAAAAGAGGATCTGGACCATTGAATCATGATATTCTCGGACCATTGATATTTGGTAAGTGAAGTCGGGAGTTCAAACCTTGAGAGAAGGGGGGAGAGCTACTTCTTGAGTTCCTGATATGCAAAGTCCCATAACGCTCAGAAGCTAGACCCAAGTTGCAGCTGGAAGTCACATCAGCGGAGGATAAAGGAAGGAGATAGTGATCGTTAAGCTCTAGTTCAGAGTTTGGGGAGTTGGAAGAGTCAGGGAGACTTACAACAGAATACCTGAGGTTGTGAAGTGAGAATCTCCTTTTAGTTAGGCTTGTGGTCACCGTCGGTGTTCGCGTGATGGGAGCTTGCGCCTAGTGCTTGTTTGCGCAAGTGGAGTTCAAAAAAGGGGACCTATGGTTTTTATGTGTTGAAGGTTCCAACGGAAACCAAGGAGCCATTTCGACTCTGAAGAGTTCAAAGATCCATAGATCGAGAGGTCAACGGACCCTGCTAAGGTAGGGGTTCTGCATCATAGATTAAGCTCATATGCCACGACCCCTACCTTTTTGTTTACCCTGTATGGTCTAAAGAAGTGAGGTTGGAGATTTTATGTGCCACTCCTCTTAATAAATGCATGTCTATATGGTTGGAGCCTCAAGTAAACCAAGTCACCCACCTCAAATGTGCACTCCACTCTATGCTTATCTTCTTGTACCTTTTTCTAATTTTGCGTCGTTTGCAAGTGGTCTTTAGGCTCTCTAAGGATATCCCAACTCTGTTGAATCCAATCCTATACCATAAAATATCTATTGTCACCGAAGATAATATCCACAAAGGTGAGGGGACCATAGCTATATAAGGCCCTGAAAGGTGACATACCAATATACATGTGATAGGTGGTGTTGTAACAATACTCTTCCAAATTAAGTCACTTAACGCATGCCTTTTGTTGCCCTAAAACATAATTTTGAAGGTATCCCTCAACCCACTTGTTGACTATCTCGGTTTGGCCATTTGTTTGAGGGTGGTAGCTAGTATTGGGGGTCAAGTTCATACCTACCAACCTGAATAGCTCCTACCAAAAGGTTCTCATGAACCTATTGTCCCAGTCACTCACTCTGGTTTTGGGTAAACCATGTAACCTGAATATCTCTCTGAAAAACAAATATGTAACCTGTGAAGCACTGTAATCTATGGAAATGGAGAATAAATGTGAAAATTTGGTTAGTATATCTACAACCACAAAAATGCAACCTTGCCCTAGACCTTGGGTAATTCCATTATGAAATCCATTGATATACTTTCCCATTTGTGCTCTAGAATGGGGAGTGGTTGCAATAAACCTCATGGATGAGTATGTTCATCCTTGTTCTCCTGACAAGTGGAGAATTCCTTGATATGGTGCATCACATCCTCCTTCATTCCATTCCCTACGAATATCTCCCTTATCTTCCTGTATGTTTTGACAAACCCTTGATGCCTTGCCAATGGTGAATCATGACATTCCTATAATACTTGTCTTTTGAATGTTGACTTAGGAACGAGGAATATTAAACCCTTGTTGTATATGATATCATCCACAATCCGCAAATTATCATCATGTACCTTCACATCCATCAGTTCACAAGAAAACTTGGTTTTAGAATATTCCACCAAAAGGTGCACCTTACAGTCAATTGAAATATCTGTCATAGCATAAACTGAAGGTCTTCTGGATAAAGCATCAACCACCACATTATTTTTCCCTTTTAAAAGTTCAATGTCAAAGTCATAGGCCTGGATCTTTCTAACCCATTTATGTTGCCTTTCATTTAGGTCCTTTTGGTCCAAAAAGTACTTGAGTCTATTGTGACCTATCCTCGCAACAAATTTGGCCTCAACCAAGTATTTTTTGAATTTAACCAATGCATGCATGATGGCTAACATTTATTTTTCATAAATGGTGTATAGAAGTTTAGGGGCCCTCAGTTTTAGGATCTCATAGGAAATGGGGTGCCTATTTTTCATAAGAACTACTCCAATTCCCTCTCCTAAGGCATCACACTCCAATATGAAGAGCTATGAGAAATTTGGTAAAGAAAGTATCAGACAAGTTCTCATTACCTTCTTTATCATGTCAAAAGTCATCTATGCCTCTTGGCTCCACTTAAATGTGCCCTTTATGGTCAAATCTGTCAAGGGTGCGCAAATATGGGAGAATCCTTTGACAAACCTCCTGTAGTAACAATAGATGCCAAGGAATACTTTCAACTCAGTAAGAGTCTTGGGTGTTTTCCAGTCAAGTATGGCCTGTATCGTTTCTTGGTGCACTTATACTCCTTTCACTCCAATGATGTGTCCCAAATAAAGAAATTTTATCATCTCAAATTCAAATTTGGATTCTTTATCATATAAGGATTGTCCCCCCATGATGGCCAAGATCTAATCTACATGTTGAAGATGATCCTCCCATTTTTTCTATAAATCATCAAATCATCAAATAAGACTAATACAAATTTCCTCAATTGCATGTTGAAGACGAGATTCATACAATATTGGAAGGTGGTCAGTGCATTAGTTATCCCAAAGGGCATAACCAAAAATTTGTAATGACCATAATGACATCTAAAAGTTGTTTTGAACACATATTTCTCCCTCATTTTGATCTGATGGTAGTCAGAGTGCAAGTCTATTTTGGTGAAGTAGACAGCCCCATTAAGCCCATCCAATAGCTCATCAATCCTACGGATGGGGTATTTTTTATTGATAGTATTTTTGTTCAATTCCCTGTAATCAATGCACATGTGCATTGTCCCATATTTATTCTTTACCAACACCACTAAATATGAAAAAGGGATACAACTTAGTCTGATGTGGCGCATGTCTAAAATTTATTTGATAGCCTTTTCAATTTCATCCTTATACTTTTTTGGGTGTCTATAAGGAGTAGTAATAATAGGTTTTTCTCCTTCTTCCAATTCCATAATATGCTCAAACCCCTTATCTGATGGTGCTCCTGGAAGAATGTT
The DNA here is from genome assembly GCA_000966675.3 of Picea glauca. Taxonomy (NCBI): domain Eukaryota; kingdom Viridiplantae; phylum Streptophyta; class Pinopsida; order Pinales; family Pinaceae; genus Picea; species Picea glauca. The sequence continues at coordinate 285,942 of JZKD02S1685176.1, read as the reverse complement.
CAAAAACCTTGATGTTCTTGTCAATGATTTTTTGAATGTCTTGAGAGTAATGAGGATGCCATTTCTTGTCCCTATGAATTGATATTATTCATTCTAATGCATATATAATGTCTTCCTTTCTAAAAATTGCCTCCATGCACTTTGCAGTCACCACTCTAGGTGTATTACATGTCATCCCTCTGAGCATCACCTTTTTCCCACTCTCTTCATTGAAGGACATCTCCATGGTTTTTTAGTTGGTGGTGATAGGTCCAAATGTACTAAGCCACTAAAATCCCAAGATGATGTTAGTATCTGGTGGGTCCATCAAATAAAAATCCTATGCTAAGTCATTCCTGCCCAAAGTAAGTTTTATCCCTGGAATATACCTCCACACGAAATCCCTCAAACTCCACTATAGGTATATTCCTTCTTTTTAGTAAGTCTGAATATATGAAGTTGTGTGAAGCTCCCCCATCAATGAGTATTGAAACCTCTCATCCTGAAGGTATTGAATTTAGGTGCCCCACTAATGGATGTTATTGTAACCTTATTGTCTATTACAAGGCCGAAACCTACTTCTTCCCCTTCTTCATTCTCTATAGAGTCCACTCTAGGTGGATTTTCTTCCATGTTTTGGATATGGCTGAAATATTATTCCTCCTCAGCATAATGGGCCTTGCCCTTACCCATGCATTTGTGCCCTCGATCCCAAGGTTCTTGCATGTGAAGCACAATTGCTTCCTCCTCAATTATCTCCTACTAACCTCATCCATCCTACCTTTTTCTCTGCCAACCCCCCTTGGTTTATGGGTGGTCTAGGGGAAAACGTAGTTTTTGATGCAAATCCCATCAAGTCTCTAGTCCTACATATGGCCTCTTTTAAGTTGGAAGGATTAAATCTTTGGTGATTAAGCTGGAAGGTGCTTGAGACACATCTGGCACCATCATGAATATCCTCTGAAACTCCTCTATATAGATCTTTGGTGACCCAGTTTGTCTGATTTGTGTGAGTTCCCTGAAATGTAGCTCTACATCTCCTTGATCAAATCATTGGTGAGCCTTTCTCTGTGCTACCTCAGGTGAGAATTCATTTTCTTCGCAGGTGTTGCCGAAAGGGCCAATAGTTAGTGTTTTGTTGGTGTGCTATTGAAGCGTTGAACTCTAGGTCTATCCATGTGCCAACAAACAACCTACATAACACACTGAAACAATAACAAACAGTTAAACAATATTTGGTTCTGAGCAAAAAATCATCTTGGGAACATTACAGTGGTATTAGATCGTTAAAGCCTCCCAAATTTTGGAGATTAGTGCATGTAGAAGTTCAATGGTATCTATATGGGAAGGCACAGAATTCAGACATGTGAACTAGAGGCATAAATGGAAGGTTTAGGTGAGGACAATGAGCCATGTGTATTAGAAAGTATAATAAGGGAGATGAAAAGTTCCATATAAAATACACAGTCTATACTTGAACAACATATACAAGAGAACCAAGAAATACTACAGACTTTCCACGATCCAATGAAACTAGTCCCACTCAATTTGGATACTCTAGGAAGAAGTTATGATTGTTTTACCTGGAACACCTTCTTGAGACTAGTCAATAGGCCTAGTCAGATACCCTATCTTACACAGGGTGTATCTACAAATTTAAGATGACCCAGAAATTGAAATTTTTACCACAGATACCTTACTATTTTTTGTAAATATCCTCCAGATTTTAGGGTCTGAAACATTACATAAAAGTTTTTATAGCGAAAATTCCGCAATGACTCAATTCAGGATGATTCCAGAACCCTATCTTGTACAGGTTGTATCTCTGAAGGTATAAGGCCTCAGGAGCTGAATTTTGAACCCAACACACCTTGATCTGTCTACTAAATATCCTCCAAGACGTTCCTTCTGAAACATTGTAGAAAAGAAGTTATAGCAAAAATTTCAAGGTATATCAGATGTAGCAGTGAAACCCCAAGACCTTGAGCTCTGATACCATATGTTAAGAACCAAATATCAATATAGCATAGAAAAACATCAAAAAAAGTACTCAACGCCTTGAAAAAGAG
>JZKD02S1685176.1:244470-265901 GCA_000966675.3 Picea glauca | reverse complement strand
GTTTATTGTCCCACGAATATATCTTAGAACATGCTTTGCAGCTATCCAATGCTCTTGTCTAGGTTCCACCTGGAACTGACTTAATGTATTTACAGCAAAGCAAATATCTAGTCGAATATTTACCAAATACATCAATGATCCAATTATTTTTCGATATAGAGATGGATCTACTGGATCAAAATCTGAGACTTTCACTTTTCTTATATCTACATTCACAGGAGTGTCCATGGACTTACAGTCCATCATTCCAAATTTCTTAAGGATCTTTATGGCGTACTTTCCTTGTCCAAGGAATACTTCACCACGCTTATGCCATACTTCTAGTCCCAAGTAGTAATGCATGAGACCTAGATCTTTGATATGAAATTCAGAAGCTAATTCTTTCTTGCACTGGATAATTAGAGATTCTTCACTTGTTATGAATAGATCATCAACATATAATAGTAGAATCACAGGTGCGTTATCCACGACTTTGTAATAAAGGTTTGGATCTGCATGACTCTTGGAGAAACCAAGTCTTGTTAAATAGTTGTCCATTCTGGCGTACCAAGCCCTTGGAGCTTGCTTGAGTCCCTATAGAGCTTTTTTCAATCTGCAAACATGAGTGTCTCTGGAATGTACCTCAAATCCTTGAGGTTGTTCAATATACACTTCTTCTTCAATAGCTCCATTGAGGAAAGTTGTCTTTACATCCATCTGATGTAAATTCCATCCCATGGAAGTGACAAGAGATATGATAGCTCTGATGGAGGTATATCTTGCCACCAGATAAAAGGTTTCGTCGTAATCTTCTCCCTCCTTCTGGGAGAACCCTCTGGCCACGAATCTTTCCTTGTATTTATCCACGCTTCCGTCTGCTGCATATTTGATCTTGTATACCCATTTTGAGGTTACCACTGATTTTTATTTGGGTTTGGGTACAATTTCCCATACTTCATTTTTCATAATGGATTGATATTCTTCCGCCATGGCTTCTTTCCATTGTCCCTTTTGGACTGCTTCTTCGAATGTAGTAGGTTCTTCATCTAGAAGCTTTGTCATGTATATTGTATAACTTGAGAATCTTTTCGGTCTTTTACTCTTCCTGGATGTTCCTTCTGGAACCTTGATTCTTTATGCATCTTGTAATGTAGATACAAGACAAGCTGGTCATTTCTTGGTTTTAGGTATGATATCTGAATCAATTTTCTCACATGGCTCCATAAGATGATCAGGTTGATCCTTTTCGTTATTTTCATTTTCTGTGTTTTCTTCATTTGGTTCTTCAAGCTCTTCTTCTTCCATAATTTCTTCAATGGATTTCCTGAACACCATCCTTTCATTGAACGTTACGTCTTTGTTTACTTCTATCTTGTGTTGTTCTAGAATATATATTCTATAGGCTTTCGATGAATCACTATATCCCACAAATATCTCCTTCTTTCCTGAGGGTTCTAGTTTATTCCTTTTATCTTTGAGAATATGAGAGTAAACTGGACATCCAAATATTTTTAATTTTTCTACGTTAGGTTTATTACCTGAGAATGCTTCTTCTGGTGTCATGTCCTTCAATATACAATGAGGGCTTCTGTTATGTACATATATTGCCATCATTGCTCCTTCTCCCCATAGAAACATGGATAGACCTTGATCGTTCAATAAGGCTTTTACCGCTTCTTCGATAGATCTGTTCTTTCTTTCTACTACACCGTTTTGTTGAGGATTATGAAGAACAGTCAGCACCCTCCTAATCCCTGTCGATTTGCAAAATGAAATGAACTCTTTCGAGGTGTATTCTCCTCCATTATCTATTCTTAATGTCTTGATCTTCTTGTTTGTAAGGTTTTATATTTCTGCCTTGAATTCTTGGAACTTGTTGAATACTTCGTCTTTTGATTTCAGTAGGTACAACCATGTCTTTCTTGAATAGTCATCTGTGAAGATTACGTAGTAAAGAGATCCTCCTAGAGATTTCACTGGCATTGGACCGCAAACATCTGAGTGTATTAGATCTAGGGTTTCCTTCGATCTGTTGTTGCTGCTTGGGAATGGTTTCTTGATATTCTTCCCAAGGGCACATCCTTTGCAGGTTCCTTCATGTGTAGATTTCAATTCTAGTATTCCTTCAACCATTTTTCTAAGAAAAGGTAATGTTTGATAATTGATATGAGCATAGCTTCTATGCCAAAGCTCATTAGGGTTGACTTCGTCATGTACTAGAGCTTCTTCATTTTGTTCTAGTAGTCTATACAAATTTCCTTCACGACTTCCGATAACCCTAGCATCCTCTATGTTGGAATTCTTATGCCATGATAACACCTTTCCATCCATGAAGGCTATTATGTTTCCTTTGTCTTCTAAACATGACATTGATACAAGATTCTTTTCTAAACCAGGTACATATAAAACATTGCTTAAGTGAACATGAATACCTGATTCCAATTTGACAGAGGCTTGTCCAAATCCTTCGACGGGGTAAGTTCTTTTGTCTCCAAGCTCCACTTTGTACGATGTCTTTCTCTCATTTAGATTTGAGCGTCTGGCTTGATATTTCGTCATGTGCCTGGAATCTCCTCTATCAATTATCCACATATCATCTTCAATCATCCCGGTAAGTGCTGAGTAATGTGAAAGACTGATTATTTCACACATGTCTTCGGTTGACTGGTAATTGGTCATGCCTTGATCCAAAACTTCAAATTCGTCATTTTTGTCTTCTGAGAGAGCTAAGAGGTGCGTTGAGTTAGGGCGCATCTAAATATCTACTTCTTGGGTGAGATGCTCCATCACAAGGTGTCTGATCAGAAATTTAGGGTTTCTACAACTACTTCTGCTAGTAACCCTAGTTGCAGAGTTTTTGGAAGCTGCTCCTGCTAGTAACCCTAGCGGCAGTTCCTCAACGAGCTCAATATCTAGCAGCTATGCTTCCTTTCAAATTTTTAGGCTGACTGAAGGGGGTGTGGGCCCATAACCTGTTAGAATATAGAAGATTGTGCTCGATTTACCATAGATGAAACCCTCGTCACCCAACCACAGGCCGAAGCCACCCTCCGAGTACCTTGACCTTAACAGAGAAGAGAATCCTGGTAGCAATCCAATAACCAAGAGAGGCTAATGCACCAAGCAAGAATAGAACCCAAGCTGATCAGATACTCCCACCCAGAGGCTAGCGCACACCTTCCCAGAAACTTGCGCACAAGCTGCAACTGCACCTGCGTAGATCCAGTTCACTCTGCAACTGCTGAGATGTTGTTGGTAGCCATATTAATCTCTATTTTTACAAGCTGCCTACACAGGGTTTTTAAATTCTCGTCACTCGTCACAATCTTTTTCATTAAACAACGCTTGTTACTCGTCGCTTTCTACGTGCCTACTTTTCGATTTTGTTTTCATGATTGTGAGCATGAAAACCCACAGCTAGAATTCATGTTTGATTTCATCAAAGGTTTAATGTTCATATGGTTTATCCTCTATTTGTCTTATTTTGTTATGAACATGGTTGTTTTCATGGTTATAACCCCTTGGTCTCGAACACACCTTAGTTACATGTGTATTAAACCACCACCCATTTAGCATTCGACTAATGTTAATGGGGTTTTGATTTATAAAATCTTTGATTCAATTATTTATTTGACATATTGATTTTGTGATCAAATTGTGGATATGCATACGATTGTTTTCAACTGTTATAATCTTTGTATGTACCATTATGTCGAGGTGTCATTCCAAGTATAGCGTGGTATTATGTTTTTGCATGGCCTCGATCTACACGACTTTTCTCACACGCATAGCAATTAACACTCCCACCTACCATGTTGAGCTATCTTTGCATTACATTGGGGAAGCTCGGGGCAATGGCTCTGTGCTTATTCTGTCAAACCCTACCTCTAAATCTCGTGTCGGTTCCTTGTTGTTACCCATGGCTCCTGTGGTGAGGATTGAGCCCAACGGTGTCCAGACATTGTTATCGTTTGATAATGCCCGAAAAGACTTAGAAAGGAATGGCTGGCGTGTCTTTGTTGAAAAGTTCGAGGGTTTTAATTTAACAGTTGCTCAAGAATTCGCGTTAACATTCGATAATTGTAGAGCTAAAATAGGAGATGTCCAGCTTAACTTAAACGAAATTTTTATTAGCCAAACCACCGGTCTGCCAGCTGTGGGACAAAAGTGGTTCAAAAACTCAAAGGTTCAAGAGGTTCCCTGGTCATTGTTGTTCACCTCAAGGAGGATTACCAGTTGCGACCGAGGTATGCCTGTTACAGCTCTAAAACCTAGATGGCATGATCTGTTAGCTAGTGTCAAACAGTGCGTTACCTGTGAGGGGAGATATGGTTTGGTTTTCTTATATCACTTGCGGTTGCTCATGAGTTTTATCGATTTCCCTCTGAACATGCCCTATTTTCTCCTTCGAAGTCTATACAAAATGGCAAAGTGTTTTAAGAGGCAAAAATCTGATTCTATCCTGTTCCATCATTGTCTGATCAAGATTGTTATTATACATCAGTTGAAATTAAATGATGATTGTTGGGATGTCTTCTTGTTAAGAAATGGTTTTGTTAGCAGTGAAATAGGATAGGTTGACAAGTTTGTCGTCACAGAAACCCTCGTCGAGCCTACCATCCCTCCTCCTTCTCTCTTGCCCTGTGATCTTATTTCTAATGTGGAACCCTCGAGCTATTCTGACACTACCCAACCCGACACTCTACCAAATTCGTATCCCAAAGGTGGTGTTAAGTCTATTAAAAAATCTGCAAAGAAAAAGTGTAAAGGCAATGTTGATATCAATTATAAGAGTAAAATAGTCACTCGTTGGGTTTCACTATGTGCCCGAAATAAACCTAAGCCCTGTGCAGACCAAAACGCAATTGTGTTAAGCGAAGATTCTGATTCGGAAATTGAAAGATTTTTAACTGAAGAATATCCATATTCGTATGGACTTTGCTCTGGTAAACCCTATGATTATGTTACAAACCCTCCATCGTGTCTTAAAGACAATCCTGATTTCCCTGGAATCAAACTCAGTAGTGAACTATAGGTCAAATGGAAAATTCCCCACCTGTTAATACTATCACTGCTAATACACAGTCTATTTAGCCGCAATGTAACGAATGTCAATCATGGATCGATAGGTATTACAGAGATGTGTCTTTACTTCAATCTTGGCTAAAATCCTTGGAAGACCAGGTGAATTTTCTAACGAAAGAGAATGGCAGACTTCAATCCGTAGTTCAAACCAAAGATAAACGACAAAAAAACACAGGGTCTGTTGTTTTTAAGAATGTGGAAGCAACAACTGCCATTGTAAATTCAAAGATTGCTTGATTAAGTCGAATCCCTTAATCTGAGGTATGATGTTTAAAAATAAGTTTAGGATGATTTTGTCTTTTTTAAATTAGAATACATGATTTGTTTGCACAGATAACCTCTAGTCTATTTTAATTGATTCAATAAAATACGATTCTAGTTATAATTATAACTAGCTACAGAATCGTGAGATTATGTAGCTAGTTACTAAAATTCGAATTACTTGTTTTAATAAATGAAAATGCATCTGAAATCTTTTATTCTTATGTGTTTTCAGGAACCTACAATTTCTAAAGGAGATTTGAACCACTGGTGGCATCTCTCAACATGTTATTTTCTTTATGTTGTCTTAGAATAGGCTGTTAGTTTTGATATCAAGTAGAATCTGAGAAGTTGCATCCCCCACAATTTTTGGAACAAATTAGATCATATCCACAGGAAACGTTTTGATCCTGTAACCTATATAAATGTGTCGTTTTGTAAACTAAAGACCATCGTTGTCTGGAAGCAAAAACTATGGATTTATGATTGACAGACTTGAATGGAAGTTTATATTGGTATAGCTTTAGCTTCAATATATCGTATTTTTATTCAAGTTTTGGTCATTTTGATTTGTAATTAAATTGTGACTACTTTAGATATCATAGTTTATTACAGATTGATGTGATGAAATTTCTATGATGTCCATGTTTTATGTCCCTTATATTACATACAGTAATTACTCTGTTCAAATTTGAGATTAGAAGATTAATCTTCTTTATTCATTGAACATTTATATACAAATTTTCACAGCCGGATTTATCTCAATGTGACCATTTGTGAAATCATAGAATTGATGTCACTACTTCTCTTATATGTTCTGTCATTAGCATTCAATCATTGTTGCTTCGTGTTTACGATAAGCGTTTGTAAGATCTGTTGCGGTTTACCTCATCAAACAACGAAATTGGATACTGTATGCACGACAAATGGGAGATGCGATTACAGGTTAGTTCCCTCGTTTTATTTCATTAGTTTAATTTAGGAATTCCATGTAGTCTAAATACATTGTATTGTTTGTTATCTTTGTTATTCAATTAGACAGTTGCTATTTCATTTCTTGTTTATAAAAGTTATAAAAAAATCAAAAAGACTGAATGATAGTTTTGCTGTCATAAATCAATCCATATTTGAGTTTCGCAGATTTAGATTAAAATTTTCATTCTATAAATGTTATACATATATTAGAGATATAATCATTTGGATACATTGTACATATAATAAGTAGAGCTATTTTATAAATATTAGTTAGCAAACTTTAAGTGCACATTAGGCTTGTATATAGTTTTTTTAGCGATTGTTTTTCATTAAGTTATTTTATCTTTTTTTTAGTTTTGTCTTTCACTTTCTTAGGACTTAGATCGGCCAACGGAGCTGCTAAACCCGTCGGAGTGGATTAATCCAAACGGCTTGGGTTAAGTAGACAACCCCGTACCGGATTCACTCCTCCAGTTGACGAGCGGTCATTTTCGCCCGTCAACAAATGGCGCTAGAAGGAGGGCATGAAAATTATTAATGGCACAAGGTGGTCGTAAGACTCCTCCACCACCTACCCACTCACCTATAGTGACTAGAAGTAATTCAAACGACAACATTGTCCCTCAAACAGTAACCACATCAAACGACGATCTACGGATCACAATTGAACCAGTAACTCCAAATCCTACGGGTGGTGACATACAAGAGATTGCCCGTCAATCTCTCATAAGAACACATAGTGCCTTCGCCCGTTTAAGACAACCAAATCGACCTTTGGACTAACCATTAGACTTCTCTGATATCAGAGAACAACTTGGAGGCACTGACCTTACTTTAAACCCTACAGATCCAATCCTCACTCTTGCAACAGGAGGATCTGGTATACCACCATCACCACCTCCTTCATCTCTTTCTTCTTCTGGAGAAGAGTCATCTGATGAAGGCAATTCCTCATCCCAACCTTCGACACCACCCACACCTATGGCCAACTAGAGCAATCCCATCAGACCCTGGCTCAACCAAGATGCAGTGGCCATACCTGGGCCTCAGCATCCCTTACCAACACACCCAGAGAAATGGCTCCCTAAATTTGACCCGGACTCTAAACAGATCGTCGAAGATCACATCAAAAAGTTTATGTTAGCCATTAGACTCCGTAGTGTCGAGCACGAAGACATAGTCTGTAGATTGTTTCCCTACACCTTTGAGGGCAATGCCTCTACCTGGTACTTTTCCCAACAGCCCCACACCATCGTGTCATGGGAGAAGTTTGAATCATGTTTTCTAAAGAAGTTCAGAGATGACAAGTCTTCAGAAGTTCTAGTCATAGAACTTTCTAGTTTAAGAATGAACCCCAAAGAGAAGATCAAAGACTTTAATCAAAGGTTCTTAACACTAAAGAACCGAATCCCTATGGATTCGATGCCTGCCGAGAATCTTATCATAGCATATTATACGAAAGCCTTACATCAAAGCATAGCCATTTGGGTAAAGAGATCTAAGAAAGCCACATTGTTAGAAGCCTTCGAAGAGGCCAGTCAAATCGAGAAAGACGTCCTCAGCTTAAAAGAAACTACTAGCAATGAAATAGAGACTAGTTCATCTTCCAAAAAGAAAATTGAAATCCTCCCTAGACCTTCCCAAAACAAAGCCCAACCTGAAAGCTCGGATTTAGAAAACTTACAGAAAGTCGTTCAAAAACTGTCCAATCAAGTTATAGATTTGAAAATGATGACTGAAGAAGCTTCTTCAAGCAAAGGGCCTTACAAACCCCCGTTTAGGAAGTCTTTTCCCACCAACCGACCTAATTCAAATACTGAAGGCCTAAATCTAGAAAGCCTGCAATTCGCTATTCAAACGATTCTAGAAACACAGGATAACTTGATGCCTCCTGAGATCCCTGAGGAAGTAGCCGAACAAGAGACAGTAGAAGAAGATGAATCCTCTCCGAACATTTTTGGACATTTCTCGGATAGTATTTTTCAAGCTAATTTCGAAACAGTGCATCCTTGCAATATTAGGAGTAAGACAACAAACAAGTCTTCTTCTGAAATCACTACGACTTTTCCCCCAAAGTAGTCTAAATCAACTGAGACTAAACAGAAGTATCTAAACCCAAGCTTAGATTATGATTTGGTTGAAGATCTAAAGAAGCTAAGGGCTAATATTTATGTTTATGAATTATTAAAATTCTCTTTTCTTCTATAGAATATTGCAGAGAACAGCAAAAATGGCAATCCAAGCAGTAACAAAGGTTTTCAGAAAAACCCCAAAGTTCCTCAGAAGGCCTCCGCCAAGACTACTTCTGATTCTCAGGAGAAAAGAAACCTTCCTATAAATAATGTAGCAAATGTAGATAAATTAGTTTTAGAGGCCACGAGTAAAAAACAACAAGCTTCCACCATTAGTACTCGCAGAAATGTCCCTCCATTTTTGTTAACTTTTGAAATCTTCAATAGGAATGTGCACAACTGTATGGTAGATTCAGGAGCGTCATCTAACGTAATGCCATGGTTTGTGTCAAAATATTAATGCTGAAGTTCAACCATCCACCTTGAAGATCATCCAGCTTGATCGAACTAGTGTTAAAATTTATAGGCGAATTGAGAAATGTGCTTATAAGATTGTCGTCTAACCCTAAAGTTCATGAAGTGATTGATATTATTGTTGTAGATATCCTAGAAGTTTATGGTTTGTTTTTAAGCAGAGACTGGTCAGAACAACTACACGGCTATTTTGTGACGGATTGGTCCCACTTGTGGTTGCCCGAGAATGGAAAGCCCAACAAAATCAAGGTAAATCGTGAACGTTACCTAAAGTTCACAGTGACAGATTTAAATGATCCCAATGAGCCATTTACACTTTTTGTCGATTCACCCGAAATACACGGGATGGATACCTTTTTCGACAATTTCATGGGCGAAACTTCCACTATCACTAACCTGGAACAACAGTCTGAAATTTCGACATATATGCAGCCAGCAGCTTCTACCCAATGGTCACATGCACCCAACAAAAATCAAATATGGTCTCTTTACTTTGACGGGTCAAAATCCAAGGAAGGAGTTGGTGCAGGCTGTGTGATTATTGATCCAGCAGGTAACAAAACCCTGATTGCGTGCAGGTTAGAGTTTGAATGTACAAACAACACAGCAGAATATGAGGCTTTATTGCAAGGCCTCGGGAAAGTATTAGATATGAACGTTTAAAATTTGACTGTCTTTGGTGATTCAGAAATTGTAGTTAGACAGGGAAAGAATTCTATCCATTGTTTATCTCCACACCTTAAAAGCTACCAATCTGAGGTATGGAATTTGATGAATAGTTTTATGCATTTAACATAAATTGTATTCCTAGATTGAATAATTCGGAAGCCGACTTGTTAGCTAATGTAGCTTCGAAACTTTTCCCTGCAGAAAGCTTATCTCCGAATGCATTCTTCGTCGAACTGTTGTTCAGACCATCCATCCCCGACAACATCACGAATTGGAGAGTCTTCTATGATGATCAGCGGATTATAAGTTTCCTACATATGGAAGAAACTTTCTAGGACGCAGTAATCGATGAAGGTACTCGTGACGAAAATCTTTGTGAATTTACAGTAATACCATATCCAAGATCTCCTGAATCTTCATTAGACATGGTAAATTCTATCCCAAAATCTGTGGTTAGATTAGAAAATTTTTATGATCTTCACGACAAGTTCAAAAAATCAGTGAACTATAAAACGAATAGTTCCTCTTTAATGCATGAAAAAATAAACATGGGAACTAAAGACAACCCACAGTGCATTAATTTAGGGGTAGGATGTTCTGAACAAGAAAAAACAATGTTTATTAAATTGTTTAAGGAATTTAAAGATATTTTTGCTTGGACATACAACGACCTAAAAACTTTTGATCCTAACATCATACAACACGTTATTCCTATGAAACCCCAAACCCAACATTTTCAACAAAAGTTAAGGAAAATGCATCCAAAACCCAAACCAACTGTCAAGAAGGAATTAAATAAACTCTTGAACGCTAAGATAATCTTCCCAGTTAGGCACACGCAATGGGTCTCTAATCTTTTCCCTGTCCGAAAGAAGAGTGGTGAAATCCGACTATGTGTAGATTTCCAAAATCTTAATCGAGCGTCTAATAAAGACAACTACCCTGTCCCACCCATGGAACAGATCCTTCAACAGGTATCTGGATCTAAAAGATTATCCTTATTGGATAGTTTTTCAGGGTATAACCAAGTCTTGATGCCCCCTCTAGATCAACTTAAAACCACCTTCCGCACTCCATGGGGCACCTACGCTTATAAGAAGATGCCCTTTGGACTCATAAATGTTGGTGCCACTTTCCAAAGAGTGATGGACATCGCTTTTCGAGGCTTAATCAATCAATTTATCGTAGTTTACCTGGATGACATTACTGTCTTCTCAAAAAACAAAGGAGATCATCTAGCTCATTTAAGATCTGTTCTACAGCGATGTCATAAGTACGACATTTCTTTGAATCCTAAAAAATCTATCTTCGCAGTAGAACAAGGTAAGCTCTTAGGATTTATTGTATCAAGCGAAGGGATGATTATTGACCCTGAAAGAACTCAAGTCATTTCAAAACTCCCCCCTCCCTTGTCAAAAAAGTCTATGCAATCTTTCTTAGGTCAGATAAACTTTGTCAAGAGATTCGTCCCTAGCTTTTCAAAAATGGTGAGACCATTACAAAACCTAATAAAAAAGGACGTACAACACCATTGGGGACCTTTAGAAAACCAGGCTTTTAATTCAATAAAAAAGGTCATATTAGACGCCCCTTCTCTAATGAGCCCCGACTTTTCGCAAGACTTCACTCTCTACACATTCGTTTCTGACCGCTCTTACGTCGTTGTCCTAACTCAAAAGAACGTTGAAAACAATGAAGTCTCAATTGCCTTTATGAGCTCAGCCTTCAAAGGGGCAGAACTTAATTACCCAGCAGTAAATCAGCAAGCCTATGCTGTTTTTAAAGCAGTAAAGCACTTTCGATCTTATCTTTTGAAATCTAGGATGAAAATCATTGTCCCTTACCCAACTGTCAGAAATCTGTTAGTATAGAAAGAACTAGGCAAAAAAGGGCAAACTAGGTCACATCCTTGCAAGAGTATGACATAGAAATCACCCCAGCACAAATAGTGAGAGGTCAAGGGTTATGCAAGTTAGTCGTTGACTCAAATGCACGACAGCAAGAGGAAAATGATATGTCAAATCCAGGACAACACTACCAAAAGTTAATCTGTTGTGCACAAAACTCTATTAGTCCCTGGTATGATGATATAAAATTTGTTCTTGAACATGGATTAGCTCCCCGTCACCTGGATCCCACAAAAAGAAGAGTGTTAAGATTAAAATTTGTTTCCTTTCAGCTGATTAATGGTATTCTGTTTCGTCAAAATTTTGATGGAGTACTAATGCGCTGTCTTGAGAAAGATGAAGCAGAAAAAATCTTATTGGAATTGCACGCAGGAGAAGTTGGAGGGCATTTTGGTGGAGATACCACTGCCCATAAAGTATTAAGAGCAGGTTACTACTGGCCCATACTTTTTAAAGATGCTCATGCTTTATGTCACAAGTGTGTAATTTGTCAGAAAGCATCTAGACAGATACAGAAACCATCCTTCCCTCTACAACATGTTTTAGTAGACTCCCCTTTTCAGCAGTGGGGTCTAGATATTATAGGTCCAATTAATCCGCCATCCTCACAACAGCATAAGTTTATCATAACAGCCACAGATTATTTCACCAGGTGGTCCGAAGCTGCCCCATTAAAAGCTGTAAATATTAGTCAAGCAATAGTCTTTTTGAATTTAAATATTATTACTCGTTTTAGTATCCCTGACTGCCTGGTATTTGATAACGCTTCATATTTTTCATCTCTTGATATGAGTGATTTCGCTCTAGAAAAATGAATTAAACTAAAATACTATGTCAGCTATTACCCTCAAGGCAATGGATTAGCATAATCAACTAATAAAAATCTGATCAAAATTATCAAGAGAACGGTCTCTAAAATCCATAAAAATTGGCATAATGCATTGTTAAACGCAATCTGGGCTGATAGAGTGACTCCAAAAACTGTTGTGGGTAACTCATCTTTCTTTTTCGTTTACGGCAAAGAGGCAATTCTGCCACCACATATTCTCCTTCCCTCTCTGCAGCTATCGCATAAAATACAAGAAGATGATTGACCCCCTTTGGAGAATCGAATTAACGCTTTGTTAAAATTAGAAGAAGTGAGTGCTCAAGCGAAACGAAAATTGAATCAACATCAACTCATTGTTAAAAGCTGATTTAATTCCAATTCTGCCTCTGATAGAAATTTTGAGGTAGGTGACCTTGTCCTAAAATGGGACAAACCGCATGAGGAAAAATGAGAGCATACAAAGTTTCAGAACTTGTGGCTAGGACCATTCTTGATTGCTGAGAAATTGGATCACATCTCTTTCCGATTACAGAATTTAGAGGGACAGCCAAACACATATCCGGTGAATGGCCAAGCTCTAAAAAGGTATTTCACCTAACGACACTCCCATGTACACTGTGTAAATATTTTTGTTTTGCTTGCTTTTTGTTTTTCTTTGTTGTTTTGCTTTGATTCTTCCCTTATGCTTATCAATTTTTATTTTCAGACACACATACCTGCACCATGAATTATTTCAGACAAAGAGAACAGAAAAATTTCCCCTCTGAAATAACTACTGAAGATTGTTAAAACATCAATTATGATATTTTTCTGAAGTTCACAGCCATGTTAAAGAAAGTTTGTTGTTTGAAAAGTGTTTCTTGATTTCAATCTGTAACTGAAGCTATTCACGATCATCCATAAAAATGTCTGCTTACGTTGTCCCTGTTCCTTAAGAGAACAACTCAGAGATGTCTCCCCACCATCGAAAGTCGGTTTATTAACAAACTATCTCTAGATCTTAATGAAGGACAGTTAAAAAAAAAATCCTCAAGGTCTGTAATTTACTAAAATATTTTCAAAAATCAGGATTTTCAGCGTCACCCTGTTCTATTAAATATCTTTAAAACTAAATAAACCTTCAGAGAGCTATGGGATGTTCTTGTAAACCCGTCAGGATACTGAACAGGTCTGCTGGCAGCGGGTAAATGCATGCATGACGCCAAGATAACTTCATTGGGGTACTGACCAGGCTTGCTGGCAACGAAGCACTGTCAGGTATATGAAAATTCTCAGATATGGAATCTTTTGACCTTAAATGTCCTTTGTTCTGATATAGAACTTCTTGGTAGGATATAGATATCGGAGTGGGTTAAATGGCATCCATGTCAAGGCTATCAATGCCTGATGGCAGCAGCGGCTCTGTCAATAGTGTTGAATATTTTAACCTTAACATCGGGACTCTCTTTTGCCGAGATTATCAGTTTTCGTCTTTTAAAATAACAAGCAATTTGAAACTTGAATGTTTTATAATTGACAATGATGTTCAAACAATTTCTTAGTTGTTTTCGATTTGAAGTTTTTTTTTATTATCTTAATCTAGACTCGTTCGTTTGGCAGAGATAACTACTTCTACCAGTGTGTCGCCATTGTTGGCAGCCATATTAATCTCTATTTTACAAGCTGCCTACACAGGGTTTTTAAATTCTCATCACTCGTCACAATATTTTTCATTAAACAACGCTTGTTACTCGTCGCTTTCTACTTGCCTGCTTTTCGATTTTGTTTTCATGATTGTGAGAATGAAAACTCACAGCTGGAATTCATGTTTGATTTCATCAAAGGGTTAATGTTCATATGGTTTATCGTCTATTTGTGTTATTTTGTTATGAACATGGTTGTTTTCATGGTTATAACCCCTTGGTCTCGAACACACCTTGGTTACATGTGTATTAAACCACCACCGATTTAGCATTCGACTAATGTTAATGGGGTTTTGATTTATAAAATCTTTGATTCAATTGTTTATTTGACATATTGATTTTGTGATCAAATCATGGATATGCATACGATTGTTTTCAACTGTTATAATCTTTGTATGTACCATTATGCCGAGGTGTCATTCCAAGTACAGCATGGTATTATGTTTTTGCATGGCCTCGATCTACATGACTTTTCTCACACGCATAGCAATTAACACTCCCGCCTACCATGTTGAGTTGTCTTTGCATTACATTGGGGAATCTCGGGGCAATGGCTCTGTGCTTATTCTGTCAAACCCTACCTCTGAATCCCGTGTCGGTTTCTTACTATTAGCCATGGCTCCTGTGGTGAGGATTGAGCCCAACGGTGTCCAGACGTTTTTATCGTTTGATAATGCCCAAGAAGACTTAGAAAGGAATGGTTGGAGTGTATTTGTTGAAAAGTTCGAGGGTTTTAATATAACAATTGCTCAAGAATTCACGTTAACATTCGATGGTTGCAGAGCTAAAATAGGAGATGTTCAGCTTGAGTTAAACGAAGTTTTTATTAGCCAAGCCACCAGTCTACCAGCGATGGGACAAAAGTGGTTCAAAAACTCAAAGGGTCAAGAGGTTCCCTGGTCATTGTTATTCAACTCAAGGAGGATTACCAGCTGTGATCGAGGTATGCATGTTACAACTCTAAAACCTAGATGGCATGATCTATTAGCTATTGTCAATTAGTTCGTTACCTGTGAGGGGAGATATGGTTTGGTTTTCTTATATCACTTGCGGTTGCTCATGAGTTTTATTGATTTCCCTCTGAACATGCCCTATTTTCTCCTTCGAAGTCTATACAAAATGGCAAAGCATTTTAAAAGGTAGAAATCTGATTCTAGCATGTTCCATCATTGTCTGATCAAGATTATTATTATACATTAGTTGAAATTAAACGATGATTGTTGGGATGCCTTCCTGTTAAGAAATGGTTTTGTTAGCAGTGAAATAGGACAGGTTGACAAGTCTGTCATCACAGAAACCCTCTTCGAGCCTACCATCCCTCCTCCTTCGCTCTTGCCCTGTGATCCTATTTCTAATGTGGAACCCTCAACCTATCCTGACACTACCCAACCCAACACTCTACCAGATTCGTATCCCAAAGGTGGTGTTAAGTCTATTAAAAAATCTGCAAAGAAAAAGTGTAAAGGCAATGTTGATATCAATTATAAGAGTAAAAGAGTCGCTCGTTGGGTTTCACGATGTGCCCGAAATAAACCTAAGCCCTGTGCAGACCAAAACGCAATTGTGTTAAGCGAAGATTCTAATTCGAAAATTGAAAGATTTTTAACTGAAGAATATCCATATTCATATGGACTTTGCTCTGGTAAACCCTATGATTATGTTACAAACCTTCCACCGTGTCTTAAAGACAATCCCAATTTCCCTGGATTCAAACTCAGTAGTGAACCTACAGGTCAAATGGAAAATTATCCACCTGTTAATACTATCACTGCTAATACACAGTCTATTCAGCCGCAATGTAACGAATGCCAATCATGGATCGATAGGTATTACAGAGACGTGCCTTTACTTCAGTCTCGGCTAAAATGGTTGGAAGACCAGGTGAATTTACTAACGAAAGAGAATGGAAAACTTCAATCCGTAGCTCAAACCAAAGATAAACGGCAAAAAACCACAGGGTATGTTGTTTTTAAGAACGTGGAAACAATGACTGCCATTGTAAATTCAAAGATTGCTTGATTAAGTCGAATCCCTTAATCTAAGGTATGATGTTTAAAAATAAGTTTAGGATGATTTTGTCTTTTTTAAATTAGAATACATGATTTGTTTGCACAGATTACCTCTAGTCTGTTTTGATTGATTCAATAAAATACGATTCTCGTTATAATTATAACTAGCTACAGAATCGTGAGATTCTGTAGCTAGTTACTAAAATTCGAATTACTTGTTTTAATAACTGAAAATGCATCTGAAATCTTTTATTCTTATGTGTTTTCAGGAACCTACGATTTCTAAAGGAGATTTGAACCACTAGTGGCATCTCTCAGCGTGTTATTTTCTTTATGTTGTCTTAGAATAGGCTGTTAGTTTTGATATCAAGTAAAATGTGGGAGGTTGAATCCCCCACAATTTTTGGAACAAATTAGATCATATCCACAAGAAACGTTTTGATCCTGTAACCTATATAAATGTGTTGTTTTGTAAACTAAAGACCATCACCGCCTGGGAGAAAAAACTATGGATTTATGATTGACAAACTTGAATGGAAGTTGATATTGGTACAGCTTTAGCTTCGATATATCGTATTTTTATTCAAGTTTTGGTCATTTTGATTTGTAATTAAATTGTGACTACTTTAAATATCATGATTTATTACAGATTGATGTGATGAAATTTCTATGATGTCCATGTTTAATGTCCCTTATATTACAGACAATAATTACTCTGTTCAAATTTGAGATTAGAAGATTAATCTTCTTTATTCATTGAACATTTATATACAAATTTTCACAGCCGGATTTATCTCAATGTGACCATATGTGAAATCATAGAATTGTTGTCACTACTTCTCTTATATGTTCTGTCATTAGCATTCAATCACTGTTGCTTCGCGTTTACGAGAAGCGTTTGTAAGATATGTTGCGGTTTACCTCATCAAACAACGAAATTGGATGAATGATAGTTTTGCTATCATAAATCAATCCATATTTGAGTTTCGCAGATTTGGATTAAAATTTGCATTCTGTAAATGTTATACATATATTAGAGATATAATCATTTGGATACATTGTACATATAATAAGTGGAGCTATTTTATAAATATTAGTTAGCAAACTTTAAATGTATATTAGGCTTGTATATAGTTTTTTTAGCGAGTGTTTTTCATTAAGTTATTTTATCTTTTTTTTAGTATTGTCTTTCACTTTCTTAGGACTTAGATCAGCCAACGGAGCCTTTAAACCCGTCGGAGTGGATTAATCCAAACGGCTTGGGTTAAGTTGACAACCCCAGACCGGATTCACTCCTCTAGTTGACAAGCGGTCATTTTCGCCCGTCAACAAATGTGTATAATGAAAACTGGCGCTCTGTATTTATAGTAATCTGGGCAGTTTAACTAGGGCCGACTTCTCCTTTTGGGTATTAATAAATTCATATTAAATATATTTCTGCAGCCGACAATTTGTCTAGGGTTTCCTTCATTTCTTTGCTTCCTTCCGGAGGATTCTAGTCTCGTCATAGGTCACAATAGAGGTTCATACCTCCCAAAGCTACCATAATATTAACAATTAGAAGATAGAGGTATAAAAGAAAGAGGAGGGCACCTCACTCTTCATTCATGCTATTCTTCTATTGAGCTCATTTGAGCTATGCAACTTACATTTTGAGGGTTTTGAGTCAAGAAACCCTAGAGACTAGCAAGGAGGTGAAAGATCCCTCTGTTCCTGGTCCAAACTTAGCCAAGGAGATGAAAGATTCCTCCCTCACCATTCTATCCAATCCAGATCCAATCCTTGAGAGGTTTGTACAAGCAGGGCGCAGTTGAAGGGTTTTCGGAGCAGGTTGGGCACACCATTTGAAGGAGGAAGTATTTGATTT
The DNA here is from genome assembly GCA_000966675.3 of Picea glauca. Taxonomy (NCBI): domain Eukaryota; kingdom Viridiplantae; phylum Streptophyta; class Pinopsida; order Pinales; family Pinaceae; genus Picea; species Picea glauca. The sequence goes on along the minus strand of JZKD02S1685176.1, from coordinate 248,092 downwards.
GCCTTGTGGAGGTCAAATCTTCAAAGAAATACTCTACAGGGGTGATTGCCATCTCCCTAGTGCCCTTTTGCATCAATTTTTGGAGGGTTTCATCTTGCATAACTAGTTTATTCTTCAAGAGGGCGCATTTGTTGAACAAGGGCGCACCAGTTCTTGAGCAGGAAGTGAGCTAGAGGGTTTTCTCAAGGGTTTTGGCCCCAACCTTGTTCCACAAGTTATCTATAGCCTCGATCTATAGTTTGACAGTATTTTCATGAGATTTGGAGGCCATCTTCAAGGGGGGAGAAATATGAAGTATTTCCAGCCAATCAAGGAATATTCCAACACCAGATCCAACCATTGAAGGGCGCACTTGCATCATATCTGAGGATTTCATCTTACAAGGGAAAGAAATTGATCTTGTCTTGATCATTACTCAACTATTGGAGAGTCTTGAGACTCTATATCTCTACATATTTGTATCTGAAGGAACATCACACCCCAAATTTCCTTATTTTGGCTATATTGTACCAGATCTCCAGATCTGTGCATGAAGATCAACTTATACTATTAAATAAAGGTCAAATTTGAATTTTTTTCAATATTTGTTGTATTTTCTTATATCTTATGATATTTCTCTAGCATTGTTCTTCTTTTATGCTATTAAACTTATCCCTAAGCACCTAGTGCGCAACTTCTGAAGAAAACCTACAAAACAAAACAAACAAAAATCAAATCTAGCTTCAGGTTGCCCAGTAGAATAGCTTGGGAACATTCCCGATGCCCAAAAGCACCATTTTGAGAAAACAAGTCCTCCAAACTACGGAAATGTTACCCATGCGTTTCCCACATTTCCCCCAAAGGGAATGTGGAAAAACGTTTCCCCAAGAGCCCCCATCTCGAGAGTGTGGGAAATGTGAGAGTCGCGCCCCCACCTTGGGGACATGTCCAATGGAACACTGTTTTAAATGAAAATATTGTCCTCGCAACGGTGCATTCACTTTATAAATTTAGAACCAAAATTCATCCTACTCCGTGGAAAGAGCAGATGATGAATGTTTAGAACAAGAGTGCCTCCAGAACGTGGAATGGATCCCCAACAATGTGAAATCTAGTTCATGTAATATCCCTCCAAAACGACTGCATGTGTCATCCACATTCATTGGAAACTCGACATTCATTCAGGAAATGATCCGGAGAGTGAGCGAGTAGTTTATTGTCATGTTCAAAGTTTCGTGCATTATTACTCTAGTGAGTGCATGGATGAGATGAGTTCATAGAAGCATAGAGTAACATGAATGATTGGGTGTCTGAATACACGCGATATCAGCATGCTAGCAAAGATGATGATGAAAATACATGCGATATCAACATGCTAGCACAGAGGATGATGGATTAGTGGTGATGAAGAATCAGTGTAGGAGAGCTAGAAATCAAGAACTCACCTCTGGATAGAAACTAGAGCATAGAAGCTTGCTCCTTCATCGATGCTCAGTCTCAACAATTTTGAAATTTTCCTTAAGTATTGCAATGACCATATGTGAAGCTTCGATAGCTCCCTACCTTTGATTTATTAACTTTTGACCCGCTGATTGCACTTGATTTCCATGAATATATAGGTGGAAGATGTCTCTTATACTTGGGCACATGATGTTCCCATAAAACGTGTCATGAAGGAGATTTGACTAGGATCTCCACCCACTTCTTCAAAGAGCAGCAAGGGTTGGAATTTCAAACTGTTAAAGGCCGTCAAATTTGACGGTTTCTACTATTCTAATGCCCGTTTTAGTTTTAAAGAAAGAGGTTGACGGTTTCCTGAAATTTTTAACCGTATTCGAAGTGCAAACTGGTCCGTGACGGGCCATCAAATTCCATCCAACACATTACCAATTGGTTAAATTTAAGAATGCAGATCATGATATGGAGAAATGTACGCATCCATATGAAATCTTGTCTAAAATACTGAAATAAGTATCCTTAAGAAATCTTGTCTGGAATATTGAAATAAGTATTTTCAAGAAATCTTGTTTGGAATATTGCAGTGACAGGTTTCAAGTAATGAAGAAAAGTATGCATCCCTATCAAATCTTGTCTAGAATACTGAAATAAGTATCCTTAAGAAATCTTGTTTGGAATAATGCAACGATAGGTTTCGAGTAGGAAACTTATCAGTTCAATATTCCTGTTTTCAGAACAAAATGTGCATATTTTGGATAGAGATCATGTCACTGTAATGTTCCGAACAAAAGACTTTTATGATGATTGACCACAATTTTCCTCACAATTACTTGTTTACAGAGTGAGGTCCTCATTAGTCATAGGAATCAGTGCAACCACTTGGGAAGAAATGTCCTCAATGGTCCATTTACCCAAGAAATTCCCTCACCCATCTCCATCAGGTTTAGAGCAACCAGATCATTGCCATCTGGACTGGGAACATTAAATTTAGTCTTGTGCCATATCATGCATTGATTCTTAAGGAAGTCGGATCATACAGCCCATGGTTTATCAGCTGTGCTTTCACCCGTATAAAAGCCTAACTATTCACCTTTCAATCCACGTGATGTCTATTGTTGTAAGGACAAATCACGTGGTCCAGCGTTGAATCCTTTCAGTACAACTAGACCAGTGATTCCTGCACCTTCTGTATCAAAAAATAACCGGTAGTTCTCTATGCCAAATTTTGTACTTATTTTTTCTGATTTCAAAGTCTTAAGCTTCAGTAGTGTGATATGAAATGCTACTATTACCTACTCAGTAACCTGCAAATTCTCCATTGAGAAAAGTATGTAAAAGCATGTCCCAACGATTCCACATAGGGAATTGGTTGAGTCACATCATGAAGAAATGGTTCGATGTGATCGACTTGGACACTTATTGGGTACCGTAAGTAGTAACCAGAGTGTCCAATCGTATTTAGCTATCCAACTAACTAAACTGGACTTGGGGAATTCATCACTTACCGAAACTCCTTTCTCATGCATAAAAACTCCAATTTGGTCCTATGTTCCCAAAATTCTCTGTTTTCATAGAAATAGATCCTGCCGATGGTATATTTGTTGGCTTCATTTGTACAAAAGTGCTCTGGGAACCAATCTTTGCAGTATTGAAGACCACTTTTTTTCAATCAAGGAGGATGCTGACAGACCACACAGGCAAACGATGAGAATGCCCCTTGAACTTCACAGTTGCATCAAGCCGGTATTTATATTAGCAAGGAATTTTGCACATATCCCAGGTCCCACTGAGTAAACATGTTCCTCTGTCCCAGAACCAAGACATTTGTATTAGGGATCTGCACTGACCAACGACACTTCACAAAGTTTAATGCCTTCGTGGAAATCCTCAAGGTGCTTCCATTCGGTTTGCCTCTGTTATCCCCGATATCTAGGGATAACTAGGAGATCATGTCTCGAGGCCCACATGGTCCCAGACATGGAGTACGAGAGCAGATTGACTTGAGCATGGCCCTTGAGGGCCCATCTTTTCTTCTTCTCAGCCAGACTTGTCTTGTCAGCAGTACCAGCGTCCATCACTACCGGCCTGGGCTTGCATCAGAAAAGGCTCTTGCTCCACGAGGTAATTGGTCCGAGGTATCATGGTATGTGTCATATTTGATCATTATAACCTTCTTATGTATGCA
>JZKD02S1685176.1:210692-226007 GCA_000966675.3 Picea glauca | reverse complement strand
AAGAAAAATGGGGGAATAAGACTATGTATAGATTTTAGAAATCTAAATCTTGCATGCATTAAGGATAATTACCCCTTGCCCAACATGGAAACTCTATTGTAAAGAGTTACTGGGTAGAAAATAATTTCTTATGTTAGATGGTTTCTCCGGATACAATCAAGTGTTGGTGAGGAAGGAGGATCAAAATAAGACAACCTTCACCACACCATGGGGTACCTTTGAGTACCTTAGAATGCCCTTTGGATTATTAAATGCAGGGGCCACGTTTCAGAGAGCTATGGATTTTGCTTTCCATGAATTGATGGGCAAGATCATCGAGATATACCAGGATGATTTAACCGTGTTTTCAAAAGAAAGATCTGATCATATAAGTCATCTCAGACAAGTATTTGAAAGATGCCGAAAATATGGCATCTCCTTAAATCTGGCCAAGTCAATCTTAGGAGTTGATGAAGGAAAATTGTTGGGTCATATCATAACAAAAGATGGAGTGAAAATGGACCCAGAAATGGTGCAAGCCATACAACAAGTCCCTTTACCCCAAACCAAGAAAGTCTTGCAATCCTTCCTTGGTCAAATTAACTTTGTAAGAAGGTTCATCCCAAACTTGGCCGAAACCTTGAAACCAATCCAAAGATTCTTAAAGAAGGATGTCAAGTTTGAGTGGACAGAAGAAGGAAGAAGAGCTTTCAAAAGTATTAAGGATGCAATTGGTAAATCTTTTGTACTAATTAGTCCAAACTATGCCAAAGATTTTCAAATCTTCTCCTTTGCTTCTGAGGATACTATAGCAAGAGTTTTGCTCCAAAAGAATGACGATAGTCAAGAGCAACCCATTGCTTTCATGAACAAGGCAATGCAAAATTCAGAACTTAGTTACACAACTATGGAAAAGCAAGCATATGCCTTGGTCAAGTCCCTTAAGCATTTTCAAGTCTACATAGGATATTCAAAAGTTGTGGGATATGTACCTCACCCGATGGTAAAAGATATCCTTGGACAACAAGAATGCTTGGGGGTCAGAGGAAAGTGGGTTTCGAAAATACAAGAGTATGATCTAGAGATAAAACCCACCAAATTAATCAAAGGTCAAGGATTAGCTCAAATGCTAACTGAAGGTAATGAACAAGATTTGAACCTAGTTTGTCAAAACAGCGAGGCTGAGCCAGCATTATCTCCAGAACTTCAAAGGTTAGAGCAACACGAATGTTATGCTGATATCATTTTCTTCCTTTCTAATCTCACATGCCCTAGTCACTTGTTTGGTCACAAGAGAAGAGCATTGAGATTAAAGGAAGCTAAGTATTGTATTATTAAGGATGGATTCGGGTGGAGGAACCTCGATGGGGTAATACTTAGATGTGTTGATGAGCTTGAGTCCAAAAGACTCTTGGTTGATTTTCATTCAGGATTTTGTGGTGGGCATTTTGCAGCCAAAACCACTGCCCACAAAATCCTCAGAGCAGGTTACTATTGGCCTACTATATTTTCAGATGTGCACAAAATGATTAGGGGATGTCAGCAGTGTCAGTTGTTTACTGGGAAGCAGAGGCTAGCAACCTTACCATTACAGTCAGTAGTGGTGGAAGCCCCTTTTCAGCAGTGGGGGCTTGATTTTATTGGTCGGTTCAAAGATAATTCAAGTAATGGCTATACTTGGATAATCACGGCAACTGATTATTTCACTTAGTGGGCAGAAGCTATACCCACCAAGTTGACAACCGATAAAGTGGTCATGGACTTTCTTGAAGACAGAATTATCACTAGATTTGGGGTGCCAGCAAAAATAACTACCGATAATGCCAAAGCCTTTAGCTCCACAGAACTATCTTCATTATGTTTCAAATATGGCATTATATTATCCCACTCATCAAATTATTATCTTCAGGGTAATGGCCTTATTGAGTCTAACACCAAGAACTTGATGACAATTCTTAAGAAAACTGTTGGGGATAACAAAAGATCATGGGATAATAAGATCAAGTTTTCCCTTTGGGCTGACAGAATCACGAAGAAGAGTTCAACAGGGAAGAGTCTTTTCAAATTGGTTTATGGCCTGGATGTCACTTTGCCAGTTCACCTCAAACTTCCAGTGTATCAGTTGGTCCAAAAGTATGGCTTAGATGAATATTTTCATCAAAACAGGATTAATTAGATAATTGAGTTGGATGAAAACAGAAGAAAAGCCCTTGATCAAAGCATAAAAAATCAGGAAAAGATAAAAGGACTTTCAATAAGTCCTCAAGACAAAGGGATTTTTAGGCAGGAGATACGGTCCTCCTATGGGACAAGCGAAGAGAGAAACCAGGAAGCCACAACAAGTTTGATAACTTGTGGGCAAGGCCTTATATTATCCAGCATGTAGCTGGAAAAAATTCATTTGTCCTAAGCAGATTGGACGGTGAGAAGTTGCCACTACCAGTAAATGGTCAACTTCTCAAGCTCTTCTTCAACGAAGTCATCTGATGTCCATGGGACATCTGTTGTATCATATTCTCTAAACCTTATCCTCTGTACTTTAAATTCATTTATTTTTCTGTACATAGTTTATTTCCTGCACATAGTTTAAATTTTGTTGTACATAGTTTATTTCTTTCAAAAATTTGTATATACATGTATATTACTTATGCAGCTCATGTTTAGTGTTGGATTTTATATATGGACATGTTATTGACAAAATTTCGGTGAATGCAGGCCATATGATTCTAGATTCTCTTACGCTTTCCTTTAAAGAATAAAAGATCAAGCACACGTCCCCATATGGAGCCAATGTTATCCATTAAAGTTGCACTAGGATGGACTTTCAGCGAGACACCAAAGTTTGAACGTCATTGTTCAAAATTCAGAGTTCAGAAGTTCAATCGGTCGTAAAGACCACCTTTTTTGTCCTTACATTTCCATAAAAATTGTAATAAGAGATGTTGCATGATGAATTTGTAAAAAGTCTTAGCCACCTTAAATCCTAAGCATGAGTTATACTTTGGAGTGTTTTTTCACTTACTAATTATATTCTGTCATTTTCAGGCAATTTATAATTTATGAGTTTTTGCACTCAATTCCTCCAAAGCTGCCCATGGTTAGGCTTGAGCATGGATATAAGTCTAGTTTCTAATGTATATTACCATGCTAAACATCCTCCTAGATTCTTTTGAAAATGTACTAAGTCTCCCCTAGGATTTTTTTTAATTTTTTAGTTAATTAAAAAATTGCCAGAATTCGACAATTTTTAATTAAAAAATAAAGATGTGTTAAAAAAGTGGTACTACGAGACTAAATAGGCCATGGGGATGCTCATTTTTGGACCTAGAGCACCCATATTACCTATCTACCCACTTGTTTGAGTAAATTTAGTGATTTTAATCACTTAAAATTAATTTTACTCCAAAAAACCTAAAAAAGTCAAATAAAATAAAAAAAAAATCAGCAAGGGCACAAATTAGGGAAACGTGTGGGGACATGTTTGAGATGAAATAAAAGCCCAAAAGCCAAGGTGGCTCCCCTAGGAGGATGTATGATGAATCAAAGGCATGAGGTATGACATACATGGATGGTTTACAACATGTGTTCAAAAGGAAGTAAGCACCTATCCCTTGATGTGGCGTATTCTCCAAGGGAGATCCCCTCCCAAATCCTTGACTCACTCAAGCATTGCAACGTGGCAGCTTGGTCAACATATGGCATAAGGAGAAGGCTACAACTCACCCCTCCTCCTCTTACACTTGTTCTCAATCACGAGATGCGCCCCTCACACTTGGCATGCGGCCTCCTCATTGGGATCTCCACCCAAACTTGTATAAAGCAAAACATTCTCTCCTATTGTTAGCTAGTTGGAGCTTGAGAAGAATCGTTTATTGTATCATTCTTATTGTAATAATCTTTCATATTGGAATAAAAGGAAGACTTTGGAGGTCAAATTGGTGGATTGTCCAAATGTGTGGATGCTTGTAAATGAGGTGATGTTGTTTCCTGATTTATGCTATTATATTGTGGTTTAAATTGGCCTTGTAGAAGTATTGTTACTTACTTGGATAGGAATATTAAGCTTGCTTGATTAGTAATCCTTTTGTTTATCTATTAGTAAGGTTTTCAATTGCAATTTTGTTTTTCTTAACTAATTGTGTATTGGAGTCTTGCTTGTAGGTGGCACCTTTTTCTAACCCTTTATTGTGCAAGGATTTTGAAGTAATTGATGCTCTAATTTGAGATTAGGAGGATCTAGATTGATGCTTCTACTTCTTCAAGATGCTTGAATAAGATCCCTCTTCACTTCACCAAAGAAGGACCCCATAGCCCAAAGATATTTCAAGCATAAGCTTACTCTCTCCTCCTCTCTATTTTATTTCTAAAGAAAATTGTTTGGTTACTTCTCTTGCATGTCATCTAGAATCGATTTCAAAGGTTAATCTTATTACCTAATGTTGCATGCATGAGTCTTAGATCCAGTTTAAATTCTTTCTTTTCAAAGGATAGATCTAAGTAGTTTTGTGGCACTTTTCCTTAAATTTACAAAAAAATTTAAGGTAGAAAGTTGCTCTAAGTTTGCATTTGTAGATCTAGCTATTTAGGAGTTTTAGCTTTCTGTTTTAGGATAGCAAACAGAAAACTCTAAAAGAGCCTAGCTTAGTTTCATTTAAAGCCTCAAAAAAGTCCTTAAAATTTTGCATTTTTCATAAGAAAAGTTTTCAGAAATTTTTTTGTTAAAGTATTTGCCTTTCATGTTAGTTGCTTAAAGAGTTTGCCATCATTTTCTAATCCTTCTCTTTGCTGGTTTTTAGCTGACCCATCATAAAACAAGGGGAATCTCTGGCGAAATCAAAGCCAAAGTGAAGAAAATCTAGCCTAAGTTGGAAACCTTGAAGACCAAGACCTTCAAAGAACCCCTTGTAATCAATTTATTAAGTTTGATCCAATTACTCAAGGATTCAAAAGTACTAAAAGAGAAAAGGAGAACTTAGTTTCTCAGTTGTAATAGGAAGCAATAAAAGCGGGCCTCATAGTGCCCAGTTTCGGCCTCCCTTTAGGGAATTGGCAGTGTGGTGGTGTGTGTTCAAGTTTTGGCTTCTTTCTTTTCTCTTTTTAGCATAAGTTAAAATAACCACTCAATATATCTTAACCACAACACTTAGATTAGATCTTAATTTGGAAAGTAACATTTAATTGTTAGATTAGTTTTGCAATTTCAAGTTGGCAATAAACCATCCCCTCAGCTCCTCGCAAGAGGCCTGGTCAGTGTGGATTTAGTAATTAGTCTCACTTTTCAATTCAGTTATTTTACTTGTTATAAAATAAACAAACTCCCCTCAGCTCACAGTGCAGTTCCTGACCCTTCCAGTTGCGAGCTAGTCTCGATCTGCTGGAAGTAAGTTTCATACATGTTGTGTTGGTCAGTGATTGATAGTTTAATTAGGACAACCTCTAAAGTAGTTAACTTAATGCACGGGAAAACTCCTTGAAGTGACCTGTGAAATAAGGCGGGCCCTCTCAAGACCTGGCTTCCCACCTGTTTTGGACATCCAACACTTTGAGTGAGTTTTACTAGTGAGACCATTGGGTTTCGGTAAAGCTCTCCGCAAGTTTCCATACAAAGAGTTAACCCCCAAGGAGGCCCAAACCATTTCATTAACTAAACATCAATTTACCCTAATAAAACACGTGAACTACATTGCCCACGATTCACTTTAAAGCACCGGTCTCAATTTTCACACTCAGCAAAGCCACAGGTTTCATTTTCAATTTGGTTATCTACTTAATTTAAGTAAAACTTGCATCTAACAATTGTTTCTCAGTATCCTTTTGTTGCAAGTATATGCTTATTGATTATATATCGTGCTAAATGTTTACTTCATGTTTTATCAGTTTATGGTTGATGGTTTAAAAGAATAATAAACTCCTAGATTTCATTTTTTGTACTTAGCTTATTTCAAAGCCTTAGTATATTTGTTAGGGACTACCCCCCTTGGCTTCGCTAGGAGTTGGCATAGACAGAGGAGTTGAGGATTGGGTGACAGCACCTTAACTCTCACTTGCCCCCAAGGACACACTGAGTGGATTGAATATTTCTTCCACATTTCCCAGGTGTGTATAAGGCGGCTACATGTCCCAAGTAAAGAAATTTTTTCATTCCAAACTCACATTTGGACTCATTAGCATACAATCACTGTTCCTCCATGATAGACAAAATTTGGTCCACATCCCAAAGGTGTTCCTCCAACGTCTTGTTGTAAATGAGAAAGTCATAAAAAAATACTAACAGGTGCTTCCTCAACTATTTGTTGAACACATGGTTCATACAAGATTGGAACGTGGTTGGGGCATTGGTTAACCCGAAGGGCATCACCAAGAATTCACAATGACCATAATGACATCTGAAAGCAGTCTTTGGGATGTCCTCCTCCCTCATTTTGATTTGATGGTAACCAGAGCATAGGTCAATCTTTATGAGGTAGACATCCCCATGTAGTTCGTCTAGCAACTCATCAATCCTTGGTATAGGATACCTGTTTTTGATTGTCTTCTTATTCAATGCTCGGAAGTCAATGCACATGTGCATAGTGCCATCTTTTTTCTTAACCAACACTACTGACGAAGAAAAAGGGATGGAAGTCGGTCTGATGTGTCACATGTCCAAGAGCTCTTTTATGGCTTTCTCTATATCATCTTTATACTTCTTCGGGTGCCTGTATGATGTGGTGATGACAGGTTTTCCTCCTGCCTCCAACTCAATAATGTGCTCAAACCCCCTGTTTGGTGGCACCCCTGGTGGGATCAGTCCAAACACTTTATTGTGTTTATCAAGGATCTCTTGGATCTCTAGAGTGTAGTGAAATTTGCCCTACTCATCCACACGTGCTGAAATCATGCATTCTGCTACATACACTATCTCCTCCCTCCTGAAGATGGCCTCCATCCTCTTGGTCGTGACTATCTTTGCAGAATTACTTGTCATGTGTCGAAGCACTACCTTTCGTCCACCCTCCTCTGTAAATGACATCTCCATGGTTTTTTAGTTAGTGGTGATAGGCCCCAACGTACTGAGCCACTGATCTCTAAGGATTATGTTAGTATCCAGAAGGTCCATCCCATAAACGTCTTGTACCAGCTCATGCCTACCCAATGTAAGCTTCATACCTAGAATGTACCTATCACAAGGCATAGTGCTTCCACCTGCTACCTCCACCTTGAATCCTTCAAACTCAACCGTGGGTATATGCCTCCTCTTCAACAATGTTGAGTCAATGAAGTTGTGAGAGGCTTCCCCATCAATCAACACTGATACCTTATGCACCTGCAAGACTCCTCTCATCCTGAAGGTGTTAAATTTGGGTACTTCGTTGATTGATGCCAAGGTGGCTTTCCCCTCAGTCGTACTATCCTCTCCTGTGACCTCCTCTTCTGTTGTCTCTGTGATTTCGGACTCCATGTTCTATAGTTGGCCGCAATCTTCCTCTTCCTCATTGTCTGAAGTCACCTCTATGTAGTGCACTTGGCCACGACCCATGCACTTGTGTGATGGGTTCCATGGTTCTTTGCATGTGAAGCAGAGTTGCTTCCTTCTCAGTTCCCTCTTGGTGTTATCATCCATTCTACCACGGCCCCTGTCAAACCCCCTTGGTTCATGTCCTCCCTAGTTCAGTGGAGGTCTCTGATCTCTTCCTCTGGTGTTAAGAGGTGGCCTAGGCACAAATTTTGGTTTGGCAGCTAGTCCTAGGTCCCTCGTACTCCAAATAGCATCTTGTAGGTGGGTAGGCTTAAAATTCTTTACCCAACCCTTCAAGGGTTCCATCAACCCCTCAATGAAGAGCATCATGAGTCTGGTTGGTGATATATCCTGCACCATGACTGCTAGCCTCTGAAATTTCTCAAAGTATGCCCCAGCTGCTCCTATTTTCTTGAGCTGTGTGAGCTCCCGGAAGGGTAGCTTAGGATCCCCCTGATCAAATCTGTCTATAAGTCTCTGAGTGAATTCTGTGTATGTCACTATCTGATTGTGGCCTAGTGTGGTGAGTCCATGATACCACCAATCATGAGCCTTGTCATCCAGGTACATAGTGCCAAATTTTATGGCTTCCATCTCCCTCATGGGATTAAGCTGCAGATAAGTATCCATCTTTTGTACCCATGCCTGCGTTGTTCTCTTGGTCGTACCATCAAAGTATGGGATTTCTATCTTCCCTGCTCTTCGTTCAAACTCATAATTGCTCATGTGGTTCGGTCTGGGATTGTTTCTGAACTTGAGTTGACAGTATTCATACTGGGACATCTGCCTATGAATCATATCCAAGCCATGGTACTCCCTAGTACACTGTGCCATCTTCTCAACAAAGTCATCCACCTGCTCCTATTGTACCTGTTCATCTGTGAATGTGGGCAAGTATGGCCTAAGGTTATCCCTGCTACCAATCTTTCCATGTGATGTACCCCATCCATGGCTTCTCTCGGACCTGGGAGCCTTTTCTAGATTATACCTGTTTTCACCATGGGATCCACCAACCTCTCTGTTTCCATAAGTCTCAGGGTATTTCCCCTGATGAGTCATCTACATCAATAGTTGGGTTATCATAGATTGGTTCTCATCAATCTTCCTCAGATTCCCATCTACCTTCTTCAAGGTCTCAGTGATTTCGACTTCTCCCTTCCTGTTTGTCTCTTCGATTTCCTGTAAGTGATGGACCAGGTTGCTTTCTGTAAGGCATAGGGTTTTACGGAATTCAGCTGCCAAGTAAGCCAAGCCCTGTGGCTCACGATTATTTCCTGAACCCTCCATTTCAGCTTCTGTTTCACTAGTCTGCTTCTTCCTTCTGCCCATAAAGATACCACTGTACCTCTGCATGCGCTAATCCTCACAGGTTTAGAGGATCAGAGCTCTGATACCACTGTAATGTTCCCAAGCCAATTTTTTGCTTGGAACACTAACTAGCCACTAATTTGATTATTAATTGTTGTGTATGCAGGTTGGCCATGAACATTTCAGCCTTAGGGTTTATTCAGTTATTCAGTCACAGATTATACAAGAACCATTGCCATCATATGAAGATCATCAACAATACATAAGATAGGAACCACAAACAAGATCTGAACTTTATTATAGGAAAGCAAGCACCTAATACAAATAGATAAGTAGATCTAGAATAGCTTCAGATGGCTTCAAGACAACAATAAAGTTGCATACAAAATGCTCCCGGAGATACAAATCAAGCCTCCAAAGGCTGCAATAGAAGATGAATGCTCAACTACAAAACTAGAGTTTTAGCCTAACCCTCAAGCTACTAGTACAACCTACTGAAGACAATGTAGACAAGGGGTTCGACCCTCCTGAATATGATGACCTGCAAATGTTGCTAGACTCCTCCCAATGATTGATCAAGGCAATGGTAGCCTCCCCCTGAAGTATGGAGCATCAACACTAAAGCTTCCTCCCCAAACTGCAGAAACCCTAAACTGGTACAACCCTCTTGAAACCCTGGATATGGCCAATAGTTTGGCCTAGCTAAATAATGGCTCTGAATCCCCTGAAACTCTCTAGGATGATAGATCGGGCAACCACAAACCCTTGAGAGAAGTTTCAATGTTAGATTTGGCCTATGGCCTTCTAGATCTGAGAAACACTGGATCACCAAATCGTCCTCTTCCCCCTGAAATCATCCCAGCCTGCATACAAATGATAGGGACATGATGACTCCTCAAAGAAACCCCCAAACTGATGAGCAAGTTCTTGCAAGAAAAACCCTAATGATGAAAACCTCCAAAACTTCCTCAATATGCTGGATCGAACTCTTTCTCAACCAATGATGCGCCCCTTCAAGAAAACCTTAGCTGGTATAACCCTGTTGGTCCAACTGGTACGGCCCTGCTAGTCCCCCCTGAATAGATGATGGATGTAGAATGGTGTGGGTGGAGTATTTTATCCCCGAGACCAATCTTGGAACAAAGTGAGTGGAATCTTTCACCACTGAGTTGTTCACTAGGGTTTGTAATATCAAAACCCTCAAAACTGTATGCTCAAGAGAATCAACAAGCAAATATCAAATATCCAAGATGATTTGAGAGGTGCGCCCTAGCCTTCTCTTTATACTTTTTTCTATTTCCTTGTTGAGTTAAGTCAACCCCTAAGGTTAACTCCTAACTCAACCTCCAGCGCTTCTATTCCTTCATTGAGTTATCTTTTAACTCTTTTTACCTTTTCACTAAGTCAACTTAAGAATATAACATTAGTTTGGTTGACTTTTCCCCTCTGTGTGAGACTATGGCCTAGTGGGGATGCCTAGACCACTAAGTCTTTCCAAACCTCTTCATCAAGAGGTGGGGGACATTACATAAACATGTATGTTATATAGCCAAGCTTACAATATAACTAAACTAAGCACAAAAAGAAACTTTTCAATTCTAAATGAATTACATGACATTGCAACTAATTAAATAATTTAAGGAGGGATTTGAACCCCATCTCCTCCAAATGAAGGTGTGTATCCAATTTCACAACTAAAATTACTATATCAAATATGTAATAGTTTTTGAAAGAGTCATAATAACATATACGATCTTAATAATATCTTTTAGTTGATGTTAATTTAAATTTGTCCCATTCTATGAATCTATTATTGTATTTCTTGCATTCTTATACAACATCAAGGCTATGCCATTTAATGTGGTCAAATATGTTTTTCCTTGGTATGCTTTTTGTAATCTTCCCAACCAAATCTGATATAAAAATCAGATCTAACTGATTGAGAACTTTCGTCAAACACTTTGACGGTATGTTCTATTTCCCTTAGCAAATGTCATCTTCTTGTTGTCTCGACTTTGATGAGGTTTTCTGATGTGTTAGTATGACATTATAACTCCTTGATTGTGGGCTGCTATATATAATTGATGGTTGTTATGTTTTCTATGTTTTGGCTGATTGAAACATTTTTCCAAACACTTTGCGTGCAATGGTTGTAACATTCATTTAAGTGTATTTTCTGATGTATTTCAGTCCATATTTCTTCATGTAATACATAAGGAAAACACATGCAATGATAACCAAATAAATTAGAAACTAATAGCTATTAAAACTCATAAGATAGTACCTCAAATATTTGCTTTATTTAATATGTATTTGGTTGTCCAACATCCAGCAATTTCCAGATCTAATATAAGTAATACAACAGCCACTTTATTGGCCTATAATGGCCCCAAAAGGCAAGGAAATAGTGTCAATTATCCTCCTTTTCGATCCCCTATTGATGGCTTCCCAAAATAGATGTTATATCATGCAAAATCCATAATTCCCATCCCCAGAAATGTGCCTTCCTTGTTGCTTACGCCCTCCTGAAATATGCACAATAAATCTGATGTAAAATTTTCATGAAATGGCTGCAACTTCTAGATCTAATGATGGCTAGCTCATATGTTAAGAAACCTCAGTTGCAGATGATAAATCTGACCTCAAACAACAAGATCACTCATCCAAAATACGCCCTCCTTCAGTAATTTCGCCCCCTGGTCACAATAAATCATTCTGCAGAGAAACCCCTCCAATAACAGATGAGAAATGGCTCTCATGGCATGGAAAATCCCCCCAAAAAAGAGAGAATCATCAAATCTCCCTTCTGCTATCCAAATCGAATTGATCTTCTCCCAACAGTCTACCCTCTCTGTTGGAAAACCTCTCAACTTGAGCCATGCTTGCACAAGTGGCTCCTGCAATGAATCTAAACTGATGTAGACTGGTGAGGGAGAAATCTTTCAACTCCGTGACCAAGATTGGACCAGGCTGGGTGGGATCTTTCACCACTGAGTTGATCTCTAGGGTTTCTTCAGTCAAAACCTCAAAATCCCCAAGTGCATGGGCTCACTAGCAAGAAGCTAGATCTCAAACTGATAATCAACATAATAAGAGAATAGAGGCCATTATCTCTCTTTTATCCTCCTTGCTCACCTTGTCTCTTCAAGTGACTTTTACTTTATTTAATTATTAATTAATTAATTAAATCATTTTAATTAATTAATTAACAATTTTACCACTAAAAAGTGGTTTATCCCTCCTTGTGGATTCTCTAGCCACTGAAAGTCACTTCTCATCATCCTATCCTGCAGTGTTATTCCTCTTAATTCCGATGAGCTATTACACTAAGAGGTTCCTCCAATTATTATGCCCAATATGACCTCCTTAGTGAATTTAATTAACATATAGCCCATAATAACTCAAAATTACAGAAATCGTCGGAATGCAACAGAACCAAAGCCAAGCTATGCGGAATGGATCATGATGATGAAATAAGATGAGCGATGCAAGTCGGGCCCAATAAAACCCCTCAATAGCTCATGAACTCGCTATCACCCCTATCTGACTACCCTGGTCAGCATAACACTCTGTAATATAATGATGTCCAAAAGTGGGGACATTATAGTCTTCCCTGCTAGAAAATTGCTTGTCCTCAAGCAATAACTGAGTAAATCCACATATAATACAGGGGTCCCATGTCCACCCGTAGGAAACAAAGTAGGCTCCATCCAAAGCTGAACTACCATGCACTCTACCCCCTAGATCCCATATCAAGACGTGAACTGCAACACCCTGTGAGACATAATCCTATAACATATCAACACCATGATTCTCCTATAAATGACACCTAGCCTCAACCCGGAATGAGTCTATACTCCAAGTCCATACCAAGACCAACACGGTCTCCACCCACTGAACATATCGTTGCCATAGTGATGAACTACAAGACCTCAATAAATCAGCCTCAAGTGACGTGCTCCCCTCAATACTGAAGCTTAATGGAAAGTCAAAGTCACCTTTCCTTGCAAAGATCCACTCGCCTCTATCAGTCGATGAAATGTTCATCCCTGCAATCCCTGGGTCCCATGCTAGTCTCTTCCCAGGATCACCACTGACGATGCACTACTCTGATCTTGACTGTCTGCTGACAGTATACATACTAGATCCCCCATTCCTGGGTCCTCATGCTGAAATACCTATGAAAACTAGACCTGTTGTCAAGAAGTTGCACCTATAAAAGTATCTCTGTGGAAGTAAAATTTGCCCAACCATCTAGATACTCGATCATGAGTATCAATAGGGAGAACCTATCTCACCCCATAGGACAAGCCCCTGCAATCCCTCTCAAAACCATCCAAGAGTGAAGTATGTTTCTCTCTAGCACAAGCTCGGCCATCATAAAATGAAACACTCTACTAACCAAATGGACTCCCGAATCCCATGGAAAAATTGGAAGTCCATCACTTCCAATCCCCACTAACTGCTCATGTGTCATATTGATAACTGTCGAAGCCCTCCATGCTCATCCCTATGAGAATCTGAATCTGTGTCGCCCTATTAGATATCTGTTATCCCATGGCCTAAGATGCTCACCATCACGCCAAAGGTCTCAATGGTCTGTCTCTGATGATCCACCCCTATGTTGTTGTATGCAATAAAGACTCTCCTGTCAAGTGGTCTTGGCCTACCAACTCTCCATGTAACCTTCCACTGTTTATCTCCCCCTATGTTGTTGTCCATGGAAAAAGTATCAGGAAAATCTAACAGAAACATCTGTAACCAACTATAGGACTGGAACGTATCATATGCTTTGGTCAATCCCCAGGAATGGACCAAAAGCTCATCCGATGGCACCCAAGGTGAATGACCGTCTAAACTCCAACTATCGGGTACAACAGTAGATAACTCCACAAACTGTTGGTCAATCACTCTCCCTCCATCATCGCTCAAATAGATTTCTCTACTATGAAGGTGATCTCCCAGAACTACGTGTTGTTGCAAAGGAGAAGAATCTCCATGCTCCACTAAGTGTGTCTCCTCCCTGCAAGCCAATGCGTCCCCCTGAATCCCACTGTACATCTCTCTCATCATCATATGTCCAAGGTGTATAGTCGAATCATCCTCTGTGTGGATATCAATCAATCCTAGAACACAAATGAAAGTGTCCGCGTGACTACCCCTGGCTGTCGAATTCTCATGTGTATGTGTATGACTAACTATCTCAGAACTACCCATGAATGGTGGCCCCTCTGACACCCGAACATCCTCCAGTAATGTAACTGAGGAACATATTTGACTTTCTGCTGAGATAGATATGGTGTATCTCTGACCAGTCTCCTCAAGGAGCTCCTCCAATCTGAACTCTGATTCTTGGAGGGTTGTATGTGTGCATTTCAAGAATCCTCATGTGCTCTCCAACTCATGAGTGAGTCGATCCACCTCCAACTCCTGCTCCCTCAGGGCCCTATGATACATCTCTCCAACCTCCAATAGGTAATCTTTGTCCATCAACAACTGTCGGTAGTCGGCCCTCATCATAGTCACCCTCTCCCTGAGAGTATGAAAGTCATCCATGGAAAATCCCCCATCTAAACTATCATGTGCCATCGCTGCCCTCCAGCAATAATCTGCCACCAATGCATGTGTGTCATCAATGTGCCTAGTAGTTGCCATGATCATGTCCTCACTGACTCTCAACTATCCTGCCAAGTATCGTGACTCCTGATCACAGTCCTGTTGAGGTGCTACCTCACACCCCTCACTCCTAGTGTCAACCATGGAATCCCCAACAACACTCTCCACAAAACATAAGGCACTAAACTGCCCATTGTCCACTGTGCTATTGGGTCCTCCTGTATGCCACTGCACACCATCACCAACCGCTACCCCCATCCGAATCACAATGTATCCTGTATGGGTCGTTGTATTCTCATGTGCACTCACCCTGCTATTATCATTTGCGCCTAGATCCCATACCGATGTGTCTAGACATGTGCTATGATCATCCCGACCAATAAAGAGTGCATCCTTATCACTGCAGACCGGTCTTGGAAGTAAACATCCCATCAAACTATCAGTCCCCACAGCCTGATCAAACAATGGAGTCTCCAAAAGAGGTGACTCAATCTCCTCATGTTGATAGCTATGTGTAAGGTCCATTGTCTCCAAGTCATGTATCTCCTCCTCGGTCTACAGATCCATATGCCCCTGATGTACAATCCTCACACAAGGCTCCTCCATCATATCATAGATGCCACTGATACCCTCATGTGTCATAGCTATCATGGGTGTATGAGAAGATGAAAAATGTGTCACTAACAACATAGAAAACTCGTCATCCTCCATCCATGACTTCTCGGAAAGCCATGTCTACACAACACAACAACACAACACAACACACTCAGAAGCTCATAAAATTTTCGGCCATATCACTTGTTGCCATCCTAATACACACCTGGGTTATCGTGGAAGAAACCTTCAATCCACTTGGTGTGTCCTTGGGGGCAAGTCTCGAGTCAAGGTGTTGTCACCTGATCCTCAACTCCTCC